>JAOBYE010035568.1:0-22426 GCA_025403585.1 Parazoanthus swiftii | reverse complement strand
ACATTAGAAAATTTAGCAGATCCGTTCCATTTTTTATCCGATCCGTTCCACTTTTTTCGTCTAGTGTAAATGGGCCTGTATACTATTATCATAAAAACGCAGCTTCATCCTCTATACTACAATGTCCTTCTTGCTACTAAGTCCTTTGCACGAACGCGTGTCCTCTTTACTTGTGATGCATACTATTATCATAAAAATACAGCTTTATCCTCTACACTACACTTTCCTCCTTACTACCACATCTTCTATACTACTATATAAGACTTAAATAAATAAATCTGTATAACATCAACTACTACTGATATTTCTACTTTCATTTTTCAATGCTACTCACTCTATCAATGTAGTAGAGCGCACCAAATATAGCGTACGGAGGAGACACGACCAGGGCAACGTAATGAATGATGATCGCAATTGAGGAACTACTTATCATGTCAACCAATGCACACGCGAGAAAGGGCACAAAGCCAAGCTGTATTAAGTAAAGGGAAATAACAACAGCATGATTAATTCAAAATCGTGTGCGTATCCTTTGCCAGAGATTCAAATGAAGGTAAAAGTTATAAAGTAACGTAAAATAACTTTTACAAAACAAATATTGTGTATGATTTTTGCAAGTTTGTCAATGAAAAATAAGGCGAAACGGAGACAAATTCAATGATGAATTGACAAAACCATTCTCGTAATATAATCGCGAAATACACAGTCATTCAATTTTGCCATATAGTTAAGTATGCAGTACAGTATGTTGTGTTGTAATTGATAAGTAAATGTATCCAGTCATACTAACTACTAAACTGTATCACTTTACCGACTTCAAAATTTAAAGCCAAAGTGTCTTGCTAGTACTTATGGATTACATAATGCAACTGATTACTCCCATAAGGCATGAAACACGACTACAGGGGCCCTACTCTACAAATTTCCCGGGTGAGCACACCCTCGGACTCTTTTAGGAGCTTGCGCCATCGGTATATTCATGTCCTTTCCCGAACCTACAAATACCCAGGGCCCAGGCCTTCAAAACATTCGTTAGCACTTATCCACGACTGACTATCTAAATCTTTACTAATAGTTGGTTAACGGCAATCGACTTTAGGGTACCGGGCCCTGAGGTCTAAGCACGCCACTGGAGACCATAGCTTACCTGTGCTAAAGCTTCTTTCTTAAATACTGAAACAAAAGCAAGACCATTCACCATGCCAAACATCTGGGAGTCACTGACTGAACCGTCACTAGAAACCAAAGTTTCCCTGTGCTAAAGACTCTCTCACAAATTCTTAAACAAAGGCAAAACCACTTACCATGCCAAATAACTGGGGGGTCACCGACTGAGCCGTCTCCCACTTGCTGAAAATAAACGATATCGTGTAGGAGAACAACAAGCTGCTGGGAAGATAAAGCAGCACCTCCAGAGCAAAGCAACCGAGGGCCGGCGCCGAAGACAATGACGGCAACTCGAACGCTCCAACGAGAATGAAGCTGAGCAAGACGGGGGCCAAGAACACCAGCCCGTCAGCTATGGAAAAGTGCAGCCAGTAAACAAAAGAGGAGACTCCAGAGAGACGCAGCATATGGCGGATGTTGGACTGAAAAGAATGTTACACCAATATATTAGACTGGTAATTTCTCTCGTAAACATTATTTGCTGGCACTTGCATCAAGTTTGTTACATGTGCTAAAACGGCCTAAAGAAAACGAAACAGTGTAACATCAAACAGCTGTTTCAAAAAAAGTTCTCTGGTTCGTTGTGCATTCTTCGTACTCAAATATTGTGCTGTCTGGATGACGTACATGTATTGACATCTCAGATACACAAGTTGAAAACTATTGGTTGTCCTTCCATCGGTTTTGATAACCACAGTTCCTTCCAGTCTTGATATGTATCAATGCACTAGGATATCCTTTGAGACTGGGCGTCTTTGCTGCTTCTGGCACAGTGGGTAGAAACTGCCCGTGGACTGTGGCTCCAGATATTGGCGTTATCTGTACCAAAATCGCTGTGCTAATTGAGTTTGTCAAAACTAATTGAATGCTAACTAATACCTTTTATCAAGCCGTCACAAATCCGCCACCTCAAATTGCTTAGCTGCCAGAATTTTATTTCTTTAATAGTGTCAGAAAATGTCTTAACTGAATCATTATTAACGGAAAATGTTAAAATGAACTTAAATACAGTTTGGCAGCCACGTAATTTGATAAAAACGCAGGAAACAATACTTGAGAAACTAGTTGCATGGTCAACACTTTCTTGCCGAACACCTAATCCTTGGTATGCATGTGGGATTTCAGAAGAGAGCTATCCGAAAAGTTCTCATAGTTGCTTTACCAACAATAAAAGTAACTGAATTTAGACACTTGGTAGCTAGGATGATATGAACCTTCAACAGAAAAATTCAGGGAATCGTTTCGCTGACTGTGGAGAATAATTTCGTAATGGTGGGAGGAGTTTCTCAATATTACTGGTTACAAACCTGTCTGTAGTCCACAACTTCAATCGCGAATCCTCCAGGAATGAAAACAAACGCCATGCCAATCAACATGATGGATATGAATGCAGTGCTGTCGTATTTCCATGGAGCCGATAAGGGTGGGAAGAACTGTATCTTGGTTTCTATCGGATTAGGCTTAACACCACTCAACTGCTGGGCAAGCATGTGAAACGTCGAGCCAAGAATATTGAGTCCAACAGGGATAGAATGGAGCATCGTGTTGTTGTAATACATCAAGTACTTGCGGTAGATGGCACTAAGCTTGTTATAAGAAGTCTGGCGACAAAAGATGTTAAGGTTAAAAGAAAACACGTTGCAGTTTCAGCCAGCTTAAATTCGGCATCAAGCTAACACAAAGTAAGTTAATATGATATTAATTAGTATATTGGGTTCGAATTTTAAGTAAGTACTAACTGTGCCGTGCTTTTTCGATTTACGGCACTTACTGTTTGAATCCTGAAGTTGGATAACTTATGCTACTTTATGCAAACAAGGCAAAATATAAACAATTTTCTCGTACTGAAATCCGCCTAAAGGTTTCTTGGGTCAAAGTTTTCGCATTTGCCTTTTCGCTATTGTGACGTTTGGTCTTTTCGTCATTTGTGTCTGTTTCTTAATCAGAAAGTGACTCACCCAATAAAAAAGCTAAGCACAGTGTCTGTCAGAAATAAACCCAGATGTTTCCTGCAGTGTTCAACATATTTGTCACAAGTCTGTTAAGTACTAACTGTGCTATGCTTTTTCGATTTATGGTCACTTTATATTTGAATCTATTATGCTACACTATACTAATGAGGCAAAATATGAATTATGTTTGACTGTTATTTTCAGAATTCAACAAAGAACGTCTAATGTTTCTATTGAAGACAGCTCGTTATCAGTTGAGACTTATCAGGAGTGTGAACGGCGTGAAAGTGAAATGGTTTCTCTGGATAAATGAGAAAGTCAGGATCTTCGTTGATTGATCGCAAGATATACACTGAACCAATGAGAGACAAGGCTAAGCAAAACCATTGCCAGGACGTGCAGCCTGCCATCTATGCAAGTTTGGCCGCGTGTGTTAACAATTATCCATTCATTTATTCATTCATTCGCTCATTCATTCATTCGTTCATTCATTCATTCATTCGCTTATTCATTCATTTATTTATTTCATCAAATAACAGCAGCTTTTAGACAAGAATTCCTAATTTAGTGTGTAATTTAGTATAATTACTTTTCAAACATTCTGAAAAACTCTGTAAAATTGTAAAGACAGCTTTTATCATTTTTCACGCTAACCCAATTTCGAGTAAGTGGAACAACTACTGAATCCGTTTCGTGATAAATGGGTGAAGTTAGAAGTATGACTTCTAAAACTTCAGCGCCGGTGTCAAAAAGCAAGCTCTAACGAGAACAAAAAGATGAGTAATTTCCTAAATTTTCTTACCATATCAGCAGGAAAGTTGCGTATTTCAAACCCAAGATTGACCAAGTCATGTTGGGACGTATTTAGAATTCCAGCTATCGACCGAGCTTCCTTGTAACCAACTTGGTAATTCTCAAACTGTTTCAGGATGCTCTCCAAGCCATGTTTTGTGGAGTTCTGAACGAACGTTCTAGTTGCATATTTCTCCGAGCTAGCGGGTGTGATATACAGGGATGGTGTCACGGCCATGGATTGGGTATTGTCTTTTAAACTTGCATTCCGCCCAATACGCATGATTACCATTCCCCCTGTTAACAGCATCGGTGGAATGAACATCATGAAAAATATTCTCAACGGCAATCTTTTGGTGTTCAGCCAACGGATCTGCAACATGGCCAAAAAGAAATGAGCGATTCAAGCATGATCAGAGTTGCTTACAAACATTCCTGTCATGGGCCTTGACAATAATAAAAGGAACTTCTGTTTGACTGGCGAAAGACCAACCAGTATAGAGGACTTTCCAGGCATATTTTTTCAATTCAGAATTTTGTTAGACGTAGACCGAAGAGAACAAAATTGTCTTTGCTCAAAAGTTGAAGTGCAGAAGATTTACATGAGATCTGATTACTTGGTGCTCAAAATTGCAGTTAAGATTTATCTGTCAATTGGTTGGATTACGTACATCTTTCTTAGATGTAATTTTAAAATTTCGGGACTAATTCAAGAGTTGCCAGGAAGGAAGTATAACTCCATGGCTTTCGAGAAATTTAACGTGTACGAACCTTGAAAGGAACTCAGTAATTTGTTAGTCCTAGACCGAAGAGCTGCATGATTTTGGTGGGCATTATCTTTGCCCAAAAGTGCAGAATGTTTCAGATCTGATAACTTGGGTGTTTAAAAATATAAATAAGATTTTTCTGTTTGGGTTAAGTATATCTTTCCCAGCTGTGATTCTGAAATTTCAGGATTGTTCCAAGAATTACAAAAAAGAAAATATAATTCCATGGTTTTGAAAGAACTCCAAGCATACAAACCTTGAAAGGAACTCTGAATGTTGTTAGTAGTAGATGAAGAGTTACATGATTTTACTGAACATTATTTTTGCCCCAAGTGGTGTTTAAACATTTGGATATGATCTATATGTCAATGGGTTGGTTTTAGCACATCTTTTCCGAATTACCACAGACCTTTAACAGTCCAAGTAGCTGTTGTTTCCGTACAGATGGTGGCTTGCTCGTCTCCTTTCCGACGTTAGAGTTATTCAGCTCCACAACCGTCCTAAGATTCGACGTTGATCCGGCACTCCTGATATTGCCATTTTCCACACTCAATGGGTTCTCCGCAGGAGGCACCACAAGATTAACATTGTTATCTCCTGGACGTCCAGCTTCTTCCTGACTTTCCTGCTTATCTTCTTCTTCGTTTGTGTCTTCCAACTGCAGGAAAACCTCTTCAAGATTTGTCATAGAGACACCATAGCTGCTTACTCCCAGCACAGATGCAGCATAATCTTCTTTGCTTTGGCTGTTCCCTTCAAACAAGGCAAACAAATCTGCGGACAGAAACAGTTGCAGATCAAAGACAAAATGAGAGAGTTTGTTCCTCACAGAAATTTCCAAACAGCCAAATGTTTATAACACAGAAAGTTTAAACTACTGCCAGGAACGTGCTATGAATCGGTCATATCTGCTATTAATCAAATCTTAATACTGATCAACTGCACAGATTGCAATGGCCATAAGCCCTTTCGTTAAGCGACCTTGACGTAAAGTCTATTTCCAAATCAATACAATTTCATCTAACAGTATTTGCATTGCATTGCAATGCAATGCTTTCTTAAAATTGCTTCTGGCTGTAAAAATATGCTTATATTTTCTTTGTGAGAAGCACTGGCAAATATTATACCATCTATTCCATTGCTTTGGATTAGATCGGATTCTGTTTCACGCTCAAGTCTGCTATAGCGTTACTTCTTTTTCGCGTACACCGTGGGATATAGAATCTCTGCACGACAGCATATCAAAGTTAAGTCGAGGTTTTGTTGCTTTACCAAGTTAATGGAAAGATCCGAAGCAGCAGGTGACTATGAAATCTTTTTTCATCGATGAGATGAATCTACAGTCGAACTACTTCAATAAAATTTGCAAAACAACATGATCTTGACTTATATCAGACCATTAGAAGCAAACCATAGAAAGTAAAACCATCCACATTTTACAAAACCATAACATGAAACTGAAGAAGGTGCTTGACAAAACAGTAACTCTAACGCGGGGCAGACGGCAGCAAATAATTGCAGCTGATTTTTTTCTTTTAATATTTCAATTCTGTGAAATCAAAATTAGTTAAATGAGGCACTCATAAAAATGTGCATGTCGGTAAAACGATGAGGATTTCTTCAGTAACATTTTATAGAAATCTCAGAAAAATATTGGGAAAAAGGGTGACACTATTAAGTTTTGGGGCTGGACCAAAATTGCATAAAACTGGAAACTGACGCGCATACGGTAAAGGCAGATTAAAGATTACTCTATACCTTTGTTTGCAATATTCTTTAGAGATTTCTATTTTAAATAAAGAAATATGTCTCTCGTTACAACTTTCTAAAATAAAACCTGAAAAGCGCGAGACTTCTTCCATTGGTAGCACAAACGCCATCTCTCGACCGTAATGTCTTAATACCTCCGCACCAGGAATTTTTTCTTGTACCACTTTAATGAGCTGCTCAGTGTTACATCCGTCGGCCAAGGACATGCTGTAATGGATACAATAATTGTATGTTCACACGGATAATAAGAGAAAAAGACAATGATCTACATCTCTCAAAGCCGCCTCGCACTGTGGGAAAGAGGATGTCTAAATTTCAAGTTCTTTTGCAACACCCTTAAAAATGTTATTCTTTGGTATTTGTAACTATTTTTTCTTGGACGTTTAGTACTCTAGCAGTTTAAATCCATACTGAGATTGTACTTGTAAAATAGATTTTAGTAGCACGGTATTGTAAATAGAAGTTTGAAGTTTCATCACTTTCTTTGTATTTGTTGTAAATTCTTTTGCCTTCTCGCTGAATGGGCTACCATGCTTAAATGGAGATTACCTATATAAAACATAACAATACCATCTATCCAATAAAGATAATCTGCAAACTACAAAACTGGACTTACTTCAGGTGATATCCGATACCAAAACGGTTCTTCAGGAACAATGAAGAGCCTGCACATCGCACTTTCCCCTTTGATAAAATGGCCTTGTAGTCTGCCGTTGAAGAGACAACATAATGAGTAATGATTATTTTAGTCCAAAACTAATAAGTAATAAACTAATAAGGACTGAAACAGATAAGTGAAAAAACGATAAAAGATGATTGAACGGGTAGAGCAAATGAAGAAAGAATAGTCTGGGTAGCCTGTTAACATTCTACAAACCTGCCAAAATATCTGCTTCATCCATGAAGTGAGTAGTCAGCAGCATCACTCGATCCTTGGAGCGATTCCGCAGGAGGGTCCACATCTTACGCCGTGAGTATGGATCCATACCACTAGTTGGTTCGTCAAGGTACACTACCTGGAATGAAATACCAAACAATTTGCGAAAACAAAAGAAAAAGGCTTTCAAAACAAAATTACACAAATTGCTTATTAACTAGTCTCTTCAAAATGAAGAAACATATATTGACACACCCAATATTATTAGCCAGAATCAAACACGCCCAAGTCAACCCCCCGACTTTGGCTAATACATAAACACATAGAAAATTACCTTGTTATCATCAAGCTTCTACCGTTCTACTAATACTATATATTATCTGTTTATTCCCAATTCTCTTCTCTATCCGAATCTTTCTCGCTCTTTCCTCTTCTTTGTCATCAACCCGGCTCGATCAGCTTTGCTACCACCTGGATGCCGGGTGAAACTCGAGGTAAACTAATCAGCTGAATAAGAATATATACATTGTTGTTGTGCATGTGTGCAAGAGAGTATGGAAAGAAATCTCGCCTAGCTATCATATACGCATCCCTCATTTCCAATATACCGGACGTCTCTTATCGTTTCCAACAAGCCAACTGTTTTGTATTGTTTTAGATTGTATTTTTTACGTCTATATTATTAGCTTTAATTAACTAATTTGTGGCTGTCCTCGTCGTTACTTAAACTTTACTCAAATGTGAAGTTTAAAAGTAACTAAAGCAGTGGTATTTCACAACTGCTCCCCTCCCCACAACGACAAAAGTTGAAGTTCACGCTCACATTTCGCAATATCTTAAAATCTCCTAAGTGTATCGAAGAAATCGTGTGTGTATAGTCTTTCTTATAACTTTAAACGACCAAAACGGATCCTTTGTTTATACTTTGGTTTCATCATATCAATTGAAAAACAAAATTAACTGTGGTGCAACACTAATACTGTCGCTAGCTCGCGATGAAACTAAATTTCGAAAGAGAATCTCTACTTTCCGAAAGTTTTTAAGTACGCAGAGTTCAAGAGGCGGGCAAAGGATGCCGGGCCCCGATATGGGCTTTAAATGTCACTAATCTGCAGCGTACATCTTCCATTGTACAAAACGGAAAAAAGTAACAATACTTTCACAAGGAAAAATCTTTGCGATGGCTGACACTGTACACTAATACAAAACTGATTTCATTCCTTATGGAAAAGGATGTAGCTTCATCAGTTACCTTGGGGTTCCCAACTAAGGCCATTCCAACGCAAAGTTTCCTCTTCTGTCCCCCACTGAGGTTCTTTGCCAGTGTGTCTTTATGGCTATCCAAATCTACTTCCCTTACTATGCTGTTTACCTATAATGAAAAAATATTATGAAGAAGCAAGCAAACTGTTATAACATGGTTCATACAAAAATTTCCAAAAAAACATTCAAGGACTTTTCAAGGACAACTGACACTTTTTCAAGGTCTATTTCCCACACTGTACAATATGTTTAATACTATGTTTACAACGAAGAATTTGTGTAACAACTTCACATAATGTTCATATGACACTATTGTACTAACAGTTACATAACGCGAAAGCAAAACCCCGCGACCTCGTTCAACTAATATTTCAAAGAGGGGGTATCAATTATTTCAGACCCAACCACACTGGGAATATTGTTTTCAACGCTTGAGTCACGCCGCGAGTTAGAGTATACTACTTCATCGACACTGTCTTTCCTTCGATATCATTTTTTTTTTTAAAAAATACAAAAAAGGGATAAATTGTCAAAACGCTACATAAAGCTTTTGTTCAAACAAAAGTTCAAGGATGCTTGCAAACTTTCAAGGGGTTTTTGAAACAATTCAAGGACCTTTCAAGTTGAAATTTCAAATTTAAGGAGTTTTCAAGGACTATTGCGTTTTTCAAGGACTTTTCAAGGCCTGTGCGAACCATGTATAAATTTTTAAGAGTCAGCAAAACCAAGGTAAATAAATATTCATAAACTATCAGAAAGGTAGTCATTTTAGGAGCAGCATTGTAGAAAGGTAAATACTTAAAAAGGTAAACTAAAGACACTTTAGTTATTGAGTGTAACACGTTTGCATCCATAGTACGTACTCTCTCTGGGATTAGACATAACAGCTGAACTATCCTACTCTTTTTGAGAAACCTATGGGTTCTGTTAAGTTAGACATGTGGAGGGAAGGTCTGATGGATGGCTGGACGAATGGGTGGATTGATGGATGGACGCATGGACGGATGGGTGGATGGATGGATAGATGGATGGATGGACGGACGGAAGGATGGATGAATGAATGGATGGACAGATAGTTATTGCACAGACAGATACATATGCGCAGTGTGTGAGCAGTGAAGTTACGGTTTCATGGTCGCTGTATTATTTCAGCTCTTAACAAATGGTTTTGTATTGATTCGAATCATCAGGGAAAGTTCTCCATAGGTATTACACATT
Organism: Parazoanthus swiftii; assembly: GCA_025403585.1. Taxonomy (NCBI): domain Eukaryota; kingdom Metazoa; phylum Cnidaria; class Anthozoa; order Zoantharia; family Parazoanthidae; genus Parazoanthus; species Parazoanthus swiftii. Next base: position 12,620 of record JAOBYE010035568.1, on the reverse strand, counting down.
ACAACTTTCGGTTTCCAAATTACAAAACAAGAAGTTTACTTGTTTATCTGTGTTGATTAGTTTGAGCTGACAATTAAGAAACTTTTAGAAAATCGCTGAGTCACAATGACCAACGAGAAACAAAGATTGTGCACAGTACAATTTAACTTTTACTTTTATTTTTATTTTTCTCTATTTTAAGTTCGGGGAATCTTGAAAAACTACTTGTAGCGTTAATGGTCTGTCAGTCAATCCGCGATTAGCTGTTAAAAACTAAAAAACAAATGAGCTGAACAAGCGGAAAGGTCTCAAGATCTCAGAGGCCAGGAACTTCACATACTATTTCCCTGTGCCTACTGTAACAACAAAGATGTCGACTAAAAAATATTTATAATCTTACCATATCTTCGAAATTTTCCTGGTTTACTTCCTTTAGTCCAGCGTAAAACTCAATGTGTTCCTTCACGGTGAGGTAATCGAATAGAACATCCTGTTGTGGACACACTCCTGTTTTCATAACGAAAAAGGAAAAAACGAGTTAAAATCAAAACAGCATCTATTTAAAAATAAGACCTGTAAATACATAAAAAAAAAAACTAGAAGTGGTTTGCGATGTGCATATTGGTTTCAAAAACACACACGAAGAAAATACGGTTTGGTTTCAAACTTGCAATAAACCCCTTTGACACAACAAAACCTTAGTACTGATGCTTTTATATGTTTGTCATAATTACGAACCACACTTACCAATTGTCTTTCTTATTCTGACCAAGTCGTCGGGATCAGATACATCCAAACCATTGATGAAGATCGTTCCACTTGTGGGTGGTGTCATCCCTGTCATCGTTGCAATCAGTGTCGTCTTTCCAGCCCCATTGTGGCCAAGAAGGGCGGTTACATGGCCTTCATAGATGTCGAGACTCACTCCTAAAGGGGTGCAGAAAAGCAAGTATAGAACAGTACATCGTTTTCAAGATTTAACAATCGTGCAATCCAATTCAATGGAACGGAATAAGTATACCATCTCAAAAAAATCACCAAATTTAGAGTCTGAATAAGATCAATACAGAGTAAGTTCACAATTTCCAAGAATGATCAACACCTTTCGTAAGACGTATATCTATGCTCGGAAAATATTTCATTAAAGATGGTGCAAACTCACTATGTCTTGAAGAGTTAACGATTCAAAAATTATATCGAAAAAAGGGCAAACGTCCCAAGAAAAACAAGCGCATGATCTTCAGCAACAAGACGGCTGTTTCCAAAAATCGTTTAATGCAAATCAGCATGTAGTAAATTATCCTATTCCAAGAATTACAAGTACACAATATGTTATACACTTCTTAATCCGTATTTCTAGGAATCATAGAACAACACTAGTTCGCACTATCCCTACCATCAACAGCAACAACTTCCTCCTTTCCGTGAAATACTTTCCTGACTTTGTTAATGCTGCAACGTAATAAATAAAATGATAAAACTGAAACTTATTTAGCTCAACAGTTCAACAGCAGGTTCTATTTCCTGCGACAGAACTAGACAGCAAAGAGATATTGAATGGACATTTGCTGACTTCACGATTATAGGCATTAAAACCCATAGATGCAAAAGCAAAAAGTGTAAACACGCATTTGCCATTGGAGCAATTTAGGGGGAAACGTTTTCAAGAAGGAAAAGCAACCCTTATTGTGATTAGACGTTTAATTAAAGTAAAAAACAAAGATGAACACGGAGATAAATGAACAAATAACGACTTTTAACTAAGTGAACATTTTATCAAACACAATTACATTGGTTAATGTCACAAACAGCTGAAACAAACCTGATTGCTTCTTTTCCCAGGAGTTCAGTTGGCATTGGTTCAAGATCTTCCGATGAAGACTGCTCTCTGACAGATAGTTGTCTCTCAAAGACTTTGTTCTTTATTCCAAAAAGAGTTTTCCAAAAAGACGACTTCAGGAAAAAGAGTGGTTGTCGACGTCTTCCAAACTCTCCAGGAACAACAGCATCAAGGTAGAGCGCAATAAGAAGGTAAAGGACGGTGTCTAAAACTAACATAATAATCCCATTTACAGCAGGAAACGTTCCCTTTGTGGCTATGTTGTCGAACTGTAATCCAGAGCCAACTTCAACGGCCTGCAAAACGGAGTAGCAATTTCTAGATTAGACATGTATCTTTGCATCGAAACTTCCTTACCCACTGGCGCAAGTAAAACGTTTTTGCCACCCAGTAAAAACTTTCACACTCTTGCTATTTAAAACCTAAACGTCGGTAAAACACAGTTAACCGTTAAATAATTTTTCTCATGATAACCTATGCTTACCCGTCTGTCAAAGTTTAAATTTATGCTAATGAATTCCAAAGGGAAAACATATAAACAAAGATTGGTCTGCACGCTCTTAATAGAAGCAACCTTTTCAACAACCTGACTAATGTTCAAATGTTGCCACATTACATGAACACTTTAAAGGGAGGCAGACGTGGTAATGCGCATGCTCGTAATGTTGCACAAATTTCTTCATTATAGGAATATAAATCTTTACAAAACATTCCAAGCAAAAGGCGGAAAATTCACGTGCCTTGAGTTTGGTTATATACGAGAACTTCGATGAAGTTCCATGATGCAATATTGCTCGAGGTTAAAAATTATTCTAATTTTTATTTTCAGAGATTTTCATTTTTTTTTGAAAAAATCTGTCCCATGTTACAAGCAAGCGCACAACGTGACTGTCTCCATATAAAGACAATGTCAAACTCTACTCACAAGAACCTATCTGTATATCCGAGAGAGAATTAACAGTTTAAGAAGTCAACAACATGCATTTTTTCCTCAAAAGAACATTGTTCCTCGGCAAACACTATCTGTTTTTCTTTTTAAAAAAATAAAGCATTTGAAGCAATGTCCTTCTAAACTATGAAAATATAATTAAAAAGCATTGACATCATTTCCTTAACGTATCATATATGTCAACACTCACCTCGGTAATAGCGATGGTAAACGCTGTTGGTGATATCAACGAGAGGACCCATTTGACTGCATTGGGCGCGCCCAGTCCGTTTATCGGAAAAATGAAAATGCCAAAAATAACGTTCATGAGCATAGTTACAGTCCCTGCAACTTTGGAATTCTTAAACAACGGCGAGATCATAAAAGAGAATGCTATAATAGATAATCCAAATAAATAAAAAATTATGACCATCAAAATAAAACTACTGCCTCCAAATATCTTGGCCGCAGCTGCAATAGCATGATCAGGACACCCACAAAAATGATAATTGAATACGTGATTGTCCATGATAACCATAAAGCGAAGTCATGCATCCCCATGATTCTCAACAGCTCCTTGGTTTTGTCTTCCTTCTCTCTCACTAGATTCACCACAAGGATAGTGACGTAAGGGGTAAATGCCAGCACCATGTACACACCGGTTGAGGAGGAAAATGCTGAAAGGATCGGAGTGTATGGATCTTTGGGCATCATTTTTACAGACACGTCTGGGAGACGGAACCCGCTGGAGATGTTTGTCTCAACCTGAATTGCAATATAAACAATTCCGTAATTTTATATTTGTTAGCAGTATTATTGAAACATTAAAATGGACTCAGTTGTCTGGCTCTTTGACCACGCAAAGACAACTTTAATATCAACACTTGGGACACAAACATAGGAAACAATGAAAAACACTTACAACAGTGGTCATGACCCGGGCATCACAACCAAACAACTGCATTAGGGTAACACTGACATTGACAACAAAAATGATGTCACATCAAGAATGGCAACAACAGTATCAACAACAATATTGAGCAGCAACAGAAACTTACGGCAAAAGAAAAAATCTTATCACCAGCATTGTCACATATTCTTTGTGAGGCTGGTAGTGCGTAGTACTAGTGAAAATAACTCAACTTAGAAAATTCTAGAATGTACAAAAACTGAAACTGAGATTTTCAAAAGTGCCCAAGTTTTGGATATTGCAAAAACAAGGGTGTCTCTTTCTCCATTAATTATGTATTTGGTTTCCCTTTTTAACCAAAACATTCACGACAAAATTTTATAGACCATTTAGCATAAAGTTTAGGCCAGGTAAACTTAAGAACAAATTTAGAGGAACCTATGACCACTTTCTAAATAAGGAATGGAATGATGCAACTACCAAAAACAACAATAAGCAATACCAAATAAAAAAAGGAATCAAACCTGTGTAATAGCAGCATCCACAGCCACTTGCAGAGTAGCAGCACCATACACAATGTATGAGTTGGCCAGGCACAAGTTAGGAATAAAAAGTGTCTTAGTGTTTCGGCATTGACCTGATAATCACAAAACAAAACAAGTTAAGCAAAAAGTTTGAAACCTAAACTAGTCACAACAAAAAGTCATTCTTTTTGTTATTTTCACTACCAGAGTTGTGACACTGTTACTGTTAGTCTTGATCCCCATGAGTATTATCACTGTCACTGCCTTTATTGCCGCCACCATCATTATCACTGCCACTGTTTTAATCACTATCATATTTATTACCACTGTCACTGTCACTATTATTGTCAGTGTCATAGTCAGCACTATCATCCTCACTGTCATTATTATCAATATCAATTTCACTGTTATTATATATATTACCACTGTCACTGTCACATCATTGTCATAGTCATCTTCCTTCACTCTCACTGTCTTTTATCTCTATCAGTCTCTATCATTATCACTGCTATTATCAGTAGACTTAGACAACAAAAAACTTTCAGTCCTGCACTTGTTATAGCAACCCTGAGGAGAATCTGACCTCCAGATCTAATGATCATGAGCACCCAGGAGAGGGAAAATCGTCATTTTCATTCCTCAAAATGTCAAATTCCCCAGGGGTTACCCCCTGTATCACTGCTAAATGATTTAACAACAGCACTATATGTAAATGTAACAACCACCCTATATGTAACAAAAATTAACCCTGAATGTAACAACTACCCTAAAGGTAACAAAAATTAATGCCAAATGTAACAAATGGTTCACCCTAAATGTAACAAATTTTAACCCCTAATGTAACAACAGTATGTTTATGGTCATTTACACATTTTAATGATTGATACGATCACCAAACTTATCCAGGATGAAATATGGGTCACCATCAAATGCAACCATCATGTGACTTTGAGATGCATGTTTAATTACAAGTAATGATTTATCATACTTTTAAGTGTAATGAATTTAGCATGTTGTTATACCATTGTTATTGTAGTTCAAAACAACTTATCTGCTGATGAAAAATGCTGTCACAAAGAATAACTGAAGGATCATCAGTATTTGTATACGACTGTGCTGAAGGCAAAAGTATCAAGTAATGAGTTATGTAATCAATGTCGCTACAAAACACACAAATGGAAATAAGGTCAGCACCTCTGCTGTGTTATCTGTAATATTATTTTTAATGCAGTCATTCAGCCTTCCAAGGGCACATATACCTGAACGTTTCATACTCTTCACTAATACCCAGTAAACAACACAAAAGACTTTTTAAATCACATGATGAGTCAGAGTTTCAAACCCGTTACATTCAAAATAAGCGGGAAATTCGTGGCATTATTGTGTGTGTTACTGGCAGTGACCGAATGGAAAACCTGCACGAAAAATCAATCTTTCCGAAAGACACATGACATGTGATGTCATCATTTCGATTCATCGGGAGTCATCCATGGAGATTTTTGACAAAGTTTGACACCTTTCACTATTAGAATTAGCAAAATATACTCACGGTTTCAAAGTCACACGACTGTGACATCATTTTATTGATAGTGACTCGTATTTCATCCTGGGTAAGTTTGGTGATCGTATCACTCATTAAAATATGTAAATGTTCATAAACATACTTTTGCTACATTTAGGGTTAAAATTTGTTACATTTGGGGTGGATTAGATTGATACATTTAGGCTTAAAAAGTTGTTACATTTAAGGAGAGTCATTTGTTACATGCAGCGTTGACTTTTATTACATTTAGGGTGGTTGCTACACATTTAGGGTCAATTTTTGGGTTGTTGTTACGTTTAGTGTCACATTTAGCGTTGTTGTTAGACAACCCCCCTCCCCTGCCTTACTTGTAGGGGGCAAAATGAAAATGACTTGAAGAGAAAACTATTTTACTTTGACCTTAGCGTGGGTTTGAGTTCTATGTACTCACCATGTCTATTTTCATCTTCGACTTTTGTGTTTATACTCGGAGAATTCTCGGATGGCATTCGGATTGAGTATGCCAGACCGGTGGACCCATTCTCGAACACAAGTCCAAGACCTAATCTTTGATTGTTTTGAAAGTTCTTGTAAAACGAAACCATTTCGTCCGAGCTCATGAACTGGCGATAGCTTATACCGTTAGTTGTACGATTTGAGATCAAATTTATTACTTTCATTGCTCGTTGATCCCCATTTGTCACATAACCGAGCAAAATCCGTGTAGTTGTGGTGTTATGTTGTGCAGATGCGTTCAAGTTTGAACGGTTTGCGGCGGCGCTCGGCGTCTGCGAAGGAAAGCAGTTCCCCGCTGTTCGGTTCAGTAGATCACAAGTTGGAATTTCGTCGCTTGATAGAGACGGTAGAATATTCACAGGAACACCAAGCTTTATAACAAGCAATAGTATTATCCAGTATATTGGCACAAGCATTTCCTGCATCGTTTCTTTGTAGTTTCGTCGCTTTATGAGAAAGTTCTTCCGCAGAAGAACTTTAGTTTGATGAAAGACACCCATTTTAGAGATCAAATCTCGATTTCCAGGGTTTCCTATCAAATTCGCAGTGGCCCGTCTTCTGCTTGTGAATAAATTGGCCGTTCAACACCATCTTATATATATGTCTCATTGTGGAGCACCGGACAAATAACAAGCTTAAGTGACACGCCATGCGCAACGAAATGGAAGTCACGCAATATATCGTGAATCTAATTTTATAATCCATGTATTTTTTTTCAGAGCTCAAAAACGACGCTTTACAATAAAACGCGCTAAAAGAATTACAAAAATGATCTAACAAAATGCTAATCGGATCTATTTCATTAAAAATACGAGCAAAAGTATGTAAAATACAGATTCGGAACATTTATAACAAATTCCGTAATTTTTTGAAAAATTTGTTAATATTCCGTTTTTAGAAGCCGCTAATTACAAAGTGCTCCAAGTACTTTCCGATATGCGATCAGCTATGATAAATCAATACTAACCGTTGGAAAACACCATTTTCTTTAAATTTCAAAAAGCCAAATAATATGACATGTATTCTAGTTTTCTTTCCTCAGATCAGGAGGTGGTTTACCTTGATATTTGAGCAAAAAAGAGGGAGAGGGGTGAAGAAGCAAGAAAAAATTATTCTTCTTGGGATTGCATGGGCGTAGAAACCATTGTAATTGTTTAATTGCCCACGCACCAACTGCGCATGCACAAGACGTCTATAACCTCAAAAATGCAGGCTATGTCAGGGATGCAGTAGTTATCAGTTCGTGTGAAAGAAAACTTAGATCGACTTTCTCTTATATATTATGAAGATTGTTGTTATTAATTATTTAAAATATATGTTATTTGACAATCAAAGGGGGTAAAGGATCTGGGTGGAAGCGAAAAACTTTGTACTTGAATATTCATTATTCATACCTCATTTACTTTTTTAGCCATTCGATCATCATTCATCATCAATACTTTTGAATTGTTCGTTTAAATGCGCTGAAATGTTAACTTATTTACATTTGATTACGTATATTTCATTAACAATATTAGCTTTGGTTTTGTGACTCTCCTGCTTAGAGCCAGGTAGCCACTCTGTCACGAGGACGTGACAAGAAAGTTTAAAGCTACATTTTGAAAATCCAAGGAAGCATTTCACCATTATCATAAGTCATTAAATTAATAGTTTTTAGATTTTGTGACTACAAAGCTGGATTATTGTAATTCTCTGTTATAAGGCCTTCGCAAAACCAGATTCAGAGACTGCATGCAGTATGTTCAGAACTCTGCCGCACGTCTTCTTACTGGAACTTGAAAGTATGATAGCATTACTTCTATACTCAAGGAGCTACATTGACTGCCTGTAGCTGAAAGAATTGATTACAAATTTTACTATTAGCATTTAAATCACTAAATATTTTGGCGCCGTTTTACTTAAAATAATTATTAACTCCATACGTTCCCATACGTACATTGCGTTTCTCAAATAAAGCTTTACTCAGAGTTCTCAGATGCAATCTAAAGACCTATGGAGAAAGAGCATTCTCGTATATCGCCCCAGCACTGTGGAATTCTCTTCCAGAAGACATGCGGACCCGCAAATCGTTGACTACTTTTAAATCAGAACTAAAAACATTTCTCTTTAAACGTATTCTTAACCGATAGTTTTTAGTGTAATAACTTTTGAACTATTGAAAATCGAAATCTGGTCTGATAATATTTAAGGCTATAACGATTGTAAATCTGATTATATTTTTAAGGCTGTAATGATTGTAAAGCGTTGTTGGATTTTTTAAGAAACACCGCTATATAAAATAAACTTTATTATTTTTATTATTATTATTATTATTATTATTATTATTATTGCTCTAAACAGACGGAAGAGAAGTTTATTCAACCAAACACTTGTGTTTGAAAGGAAGTGACTATAATTTGACAACATGAACGCGGTTAATCTCTTAAAAAGGAAAACTGGTTATCATGGCAACGACGAAAACCCCTTATATTCATGTTATTGTTGTTGACGGTGCAGCCACAAAAATCGGTTGAAATACTTACGTGATACTAAAAAAGATATCTTATGGCAAAAATCAGTTATTCATGCAGAAAAACGTTAAGACTGGCGTAATTTCTAAAATGCATAAAATCTCCCAAATTGCATTGCTGTCAGCACAACTGAAATTGACCATAAATGAAAACTAAGGAAGGCTGTTGCAGTTTCAAAGCCCATTAAACTTGTATTTCAATGGATGAATTAAAGTCTCCATTTTGAAACAATCGTTCAAATGTAAAGTTTGCAAAAGCGACGTTTCAACTTATGGTTGCCATGGAAACAGCTTAATTGGTATTGCTTCCAAATTATGACGAACGTCTTCGCTATATAAAATTTGACGAAAAGTCGCCAAATTTGATGATATTATCTTTATCCAGTAGAGAGAAATCGTATAAAAACCAAGTGGGGGCGGCGATTCAACCCCTACCCCAGCCTTGATAGGATTAAGCAACCACATGTAAACATGGTATATACCACAGGTTTGGTGGGTTACAGTGTCAGCTATTAGCTAGCGCAAAGTATTCAAAGAATACAGCATAAGTGAATCACAACAATAATAAAAAATTAATAAAATTAAACTTAGATTTGTTTTTGTATCTACAGCCCAGATCCAAGCAGTTTTGTTTTTTAAAATAATCATGTTGACCATGTGAAAGACAACTCGCGAATGTTGCGTTTTTATCTCATAATTCAATCTTTTTTTATATTCTCCATTATTCATAATCTATTTCCATTTAGTCATCGTTACTATTTAGTCTGCTTTCAACCTCGAATGATAAGTTCCTATTTTATTCTCACACCCCCCTCCGAAACTTTGATATAACTCAATGTTCCCAGATTGCTAATATGTTATAAAAGAATGTTAAATCTGAGTTTCGTTTCTAGATATATCCACTCACAAATGTGTTTTATACGAAAATCATTGTGTGCTCGGAGCAAAGTTAAGTGTGGCCAAAGCTCAGGACAGCCCTTTGAGAGTTTCCCACCTTTTTGGTCATGTGACTTGTTGCCTTTTTAAAAACTATTAAAAATCAAGCCCAACAATGGGACGTGATCCTAATAAAAAAAGGGAAATATTACATTATTAGCCAGATAGTTATTATAAATAGATAACATTGAATTTTTCACTTTCTGAAAGGTACTCTCTGAGGGGAAGGGATGAACTAATACTTTGTATTAGGTCATTAAATTGTAATAAAAAATGATTTAAATATTTTTTCTGTAGTTTTCGCAACATTTTATCTTTACCACTGCAGTACTCACGTGCTCTTTCTGAGCGGTTTCAACCCAAAACCTGTTCTTTCTCCTGACTATCTCCCGTTGTCCCCTTCTGCGACGGAGAATGACAAGCAAAGGTAAAAATGCCTGCAAACCGGCCATGAGTTTTTCTGCACCCGCCATTTTGCACGAGTTACCCGCTAAAATTGTGTTGTCGGCCCCAGGACCTGTTTTCACAACTGCGATCCACACGACCCGGACACAATGACACTGTATAGACTGTATAGAAATTGACTCGGTCTTTCGGAAAGACTTGGAACAACCCAAAACGACCTGAGTCGACTATATGGAAACCAGCCTCAATGAAGTTACATTAACTACATTTCCATCGTTACATCACTTTCAAGGTTATTTTGCTTGCTTTTTTAAAAAGCCCTAAATGGCATAGCCCATTGAACGAACGCTGTAATGTCCGCTCTTAGTTTTTAAGATCAACTTCTCAAACACTACTAGACATGATTCCCAGGGCAATAACTAAGCTTTGGAGATAGAGCATTTTCTATAACTGGCCTACGGCTGTGGATTGAAATGCCACTCAGCATTGGGGCTGTTTCTGATATTACCGTTAATGTTTTCCGTGAATAGAATTTTGAGGTCAATATAATAAAGACTTGTTTGTTTCAGCATGCCTACTGGGACTATGAGTGAGCAAAAATCCTTGTTACTAGGTCATGTTAACATCGCAGCAAAGGTCTCACACTTGTAGTGTGGTGACTGAAATTTAAAGGGGCTCGCAACTGTGAGTCTGCCTTGGGGGTAAAGGGCACTGGCTCTGCAGTGCTGACGAGCTCTGACAAGAGAGAAACAGGTGTCCACTGCTGCCACTTCCTTGACACCTAAGCGGCACATGCGTAGTTAGTTGTTTACATTTAATCCTTGTTTTCCTTTTTCAGAAAATCATTATAATTGTAGTATTATAGGTCAATTACTGCCATGATGGAGTACCTTATTTAGTTTTTCTTAGAATCTATATTATCTTGTGGTATATCATTATATTTGTTTTTATCATTACTTTAGTCAAACCATTAAATATTTTAACTCTTATAAACTAAGAAACATTTCAACATGCTTAGAGCAATATTTGGATATTTAACGTTATATAGATTAATTATTGTTATTGTTAATATTATATAATTTGTATTCTGGTTATATAATTTGGGTCAGGATGGTCAGCCTGGTTGTTTGCCGATGAATCAGGATTCTTCTATTACTCTCAAAGTAAAGTTTGAGGACTTTTCAGACTATTTATGACATGATAAAGTCACTTTTTAGGACCCAATAAAAACTGTGCAGTGCCAAATTCCCCCAAAAAGGAAATGGAGAGAGTCTGTCTGCTAACATAGCACCGAGGTTTAACAATTAGTACTAACAGTATAAATAAGCTGTAACAACACCCACTTGCTGCGTTTGGGCAATGTGAGCTGAGGAACCAGACTTTCCTCAGTTCATGCCATTCAAGGCCAAAAATGGGACGTGATACTAATAAAAAAAGGGAAAGATTACATTATTAGCTAGATAATTATTATCGTTCGATAACATTGAAGGGGTTTGTCATTCTCCTTCTTTTGGACCTCTCCACACCATTTGATACAGTAGACCATGAGATACTGTTTTGCTACCTGGTTTTTTATATAAGAACCTGTTTCACTTGTCAGGCTGAATTGTTTCTTACACATGTGGTACATTATTGATCAAATTTCAACCTGATCTATACCAATTAACATGTTTTTCAATGCAGGTTTTTACTGTATACAGTACCTGCAACCAACTAATATAATTAACAGTACAAAAACAAGGAACAAACCCAGGAACAATCAGACAGTACTAATGTTTTATCAAGTGCTCTTGGCCTTGGAGCTTCATGTACACCTCTGGTTTTCCTTTTATATTGTATCAACTGGTGCAAATTGTTAGCTCCGTGTCTTAGGCAATGAAGCATTGTCCTCCAGAATAGTCTCCTCTCGAATTCTGATTTTGAATCTATTCTCTTCACTGAGTACCCCTTGCACTACGGAGTGCCGCAAGATTTTTTCAGTTCCCTCTGCAAGTGAAATAAGTTCAGATATTTTTCCTGAATCAGCTTCATCCTTGTTCTTGATGAATTCTTCCCTTATCTTCAACCTACTTGCTTGAAGAGCAAGAGCGTCTCCTTCAAATGCTTTTAATCTCGCTCTATGGAGGGCTCTATAACAAGCCAGAACCTGGAACAAAAAAGCAGAAAGATCAAGTCAAAGTCAAAGAACTATACTTTTGTCTTGGTTCATGTTTAATAAATCTTCTCGATGCATAGCGGACAAGCCTTCTGATTACTTTTTCCAGTACACTTTTCTTACCGTATGGAAGGTGAGATTAATGTGGTATGTCCCACATATCGGATACAACCTGTTCCCGTTTGCACTGTAACGCAACGTCCAGTGTGCCGGCACGAAAGTTATCTGGTATAGTCAAGTGTACATGTAAATCCATGTAAAACGCGATAGTTTTCTGCCCGAGCCTTATTTTAAAAAAGATTTCTGCATTTGCTTTTACCAGATTGAGTTCTCTTTAACTCACCTTTGAACGCAGGTTGCTCATTTTTGGGAGAAAAGATCGCTAATCCTCTCAAC
>JAOBYE010035567.1:25670-38308 GCA_025403585.1 Parazoanthus swiftii | reverse complement strand
ATAATAATAATAATAATAATAATAATAATAATAATAATAATAATAATAATAATAATAATATTAATAATAATAATAATTATATTAATAAAATCGAGTAATAATGATTCTTTATATTGATATGAAATACCTTCCTTATTGTATTAGTAGAATCTGAGGTGTTATACTTCAACAAAAATCCTTGGAGCGGGTTTTTCTTAAAACAAGATAAATAGAAAAAAAAAACTGCCTAATTTGGCGCAGTAAAATAATTTCACGAGGAATAAAAGACCCACCATACTTCATGCGTTCAGGCTCTGTTCAGAATGTTATCCGACAAAACTTTGTTACTGATTTGCCCAAACTAATTTTCCACAATTAATCTCAAGGCTATATTTACATACTTATAGTAGATATTTCTAAGACTTTAATGTTAGAAAGGGTGCTATGTAGCCTGTCTTTTACGCCTTTTTTACCGGGGGAGTTGCAGCTTTATAAAATCTGATTTCAAATCAATGGAGTCTTGCTCCCTTAGGATTTCTCGAGAAGTCATTTTCTATAAAAAGCCATTTTCAGTATTTCTGAGAGTAGTAATACATCATTATGGCTATCGCTGAGGTACTTGGGTGCGTGAGTGCGTGGGTGGGTGCGTGCGTGGTTGGGTGGTGATTCGGAATTCGAGATCAACTCGGCTTTAGTCGATACACCAACGACTTACCGAGGAGCAGTCGACTGCGATCTTCGCATTTCAAAATAGGCGCTGATAATCAACAGAATTGTCAAGAGTCCGTATTTATGCCTGAGAAAATCATATCATCGAGGCGTGTGGGATAATATCTCGTAACATCACGCCATAGTCAAGAGTTCGTAATTATGCTAGAGAAAATCATATCGAGGCGTGTGGGAAAATATCTCGCACGTATCAATCTACAATTCCACTAGGAGCATGCATCCCTAGACTGCCTATTTTTTCTTAATGATAACTGATGACTACTTTTTTGAATAACCCAATTTGAGTCAAAAAAGAGCACGAACTGAGAATGTCCTCTAACACAAGTGCCGCGAGTTTGAGAAAGTCTTGGTAGCCCTATGCATGGGATTTTAAAAAGATATTTCCTCCAAAGACAGAGCAGTATATTAATCACTCTATTCTACTTTGTTTGTGTTCCTTGTACCTGCTTGTTATCATTTATAACCCGATTTTGAACCGCTTTGTATTTTTGCATTTGCTTTTATTATTATTATTATTGTTATTATTATTATTATTTGATAAATGTAAACAACTTTACTACGCATGTGCAGCAAAGGTCCCACACTTGTAATGTGGTGACTGAGGTTTAAAGAGGCTCACAATTGTGAGTCTGCCTTGGGAGTCTGCCTTGGGAGTAAAGAGCACTGAAAGAAAGACCTTGTGACTTGTTCCATGCCTTGCTATGTAGTGATGACGAGCTCTAACAAGAGCGAAAGAGCTGTCTACTGCTGCCACTTCCTTGGCACCTAGGCTGCACATGCGTAGCGAAGTTGTGAACATTTAAAACACATTTTAAAAAAGGCCGACCTGCCTCGATTAGTTTTGCTGCCTGCATAACAGTAAAAACTGTAAAAAGATTTTCATTACGACTAAAACAATATGGTTTAGGGTATCGCAGAAAGTCGTTCTTCAATATACTGTTGATACTGAATACGTTGATTACAAAGCTTATCCAATGTCATCCATGCTTCCTTCAGTTTTCAGATGAATGAATTGAAGAACTTTTTAAGGCCCAGTTCAAATTGCGTATCACCAAATTTAATACTTGACCAAAATTCACGAGTCTGAACTGTCCACAGACGCAAATTTCAGTTTAAAACAATGACAAGAATCCACATTGTAACATAAATAAATACATCAGTGAAACACCCCAATTTTCTGTTTAACTAACTCTATATGGCATGCTATTTGGAAAATGGTATTAAACTTCTAGCATTCTGCACAATTTTAAAACGAGGTTTCTAAAAATTAAAGTTCGTTCGTATGCATGGAATGAGCTCTTCGTAAAAGACCAAAAGCAGTGAATTTTGCCAAGTTAAGTTCTTTTTAAAAGGCCTTAATAGTACACAAACCAACCTCAGACCGGAATTCTGATATCAGTGATTCAAAGTTTCACGCAATGATATCGTAGCTGAACTAAGAAAGGAAGAGACCGGCCCTCTGCCGTGCGCAGAAAGCAGACCTATACAAATATAAAGAAATTAGTCTGTGAATAGGCTCTCCGCTCGACAAAAGGAGAAAAAGTGAGGGCAGCAAAAGACGGAGGGGACGGGGAGTAAAATACCTGAAAACCGGTAAACGATACGAAGAGACACATTTAATTAGTTGTTAAATAATATTTTGAAAGGAAGTTAATATTTGACCGCGTTTCCGAAGTGAACGGGTTATGACTTGTGTATACAGTACGTAACTTTTGCTTGTTTGATAACAAAAAGTTCTTTGTGGCACTATATATTTCGTGCTAGTTATTTATCAAATACTAATACAAAATTGTTAAAAGTTCGTAAGTAACCCTTGTCGTACAAAGATTCATTATCAATAAAAGTTAAAACCTACTTTGATAAACAGATGACAGTTTGGCTTTTATCGAAAAACATGGGCAGGGGCCAGTCACACTTGCGTCATCTTTTTCTCGTTATAACAATCAAATTCAGTTTACCTGATGTATTAATTGAAACAGCGCAGTATTCGAAGCTTCATCTGGGATTTTAGTTGTTCTGTTGACAACAGATTACTTACGTCAGCAAGAGCTTATCAAGGTTTAATTGTTTACTAATGGAGCTGGTCGTTAGCAGCTCGTTCACACCATTTAGAAGTTCTTGGAGCTGAATTTAAGATATCACAAGTATGTGTAACTTACAAGAAAAATGATCCGTAAGCCATATGAAAAGAACCAAACAACGTTTTCAATTTAAAATGTTTTACATTTTATGCTATATTAAACTCAATTTGTACAATATAACTACTTTATTTGTCTCTAATGGGAATACGAATTTCGAGCTTGCGTTTCAGTCTTAATAAAAAATTGGAACAAATTGGAATAATTGGAAATCCAAGCGGAATAGAGTGAAATTAGTTTCTAAGGAATCTTGCTTTGTAAAAGAAAGCAGCCGAATAATCGAATAATCACTTCTGCCAAAGTTCGATGCATTTTAAGAATATGAATTACTTTGTGTCAGTCAGGCAACGAACAAAAAAACTACAACCCAAAATCGCCGCCCAAAATTGACCATCCGTTGTATTTGCCTCTTAAAAACTTAAACAGATATCTGAAAACTGCCTATATAAAAATGTTTTTGGTCGAAAAATCTTTAAGTATGAGCCAAGTCGTGAAAAAACCCTTCAATGGTAGCACGCTAAATTGACAATGACTGCAAAAGAAGCAAAACTCTCGGCGCATCATGTGCAAAATTGAGTGCATTTGTTTTGTACATCCTCGTTTTCCCCGGAGCATTGAGTAGCTACACCGCAGAGTATAACTCAAGAATCGTCAATCGCATAAAAAAGACGCACAAACGAGAGGCCAAAGACCCGTGTATCTACTTGGTTGTTTGCTTTATACCGAGTAGTACAGATTGCTTTTGTTTTACGATACTCTATCAACAAACAAAACCAATAATTACGATTTGAATTTTATCAGAGTTGTCCAAGCAACACATCGTTTTTGATCGAAAGGCAAATAAGTATACTTAGCAAACTTTAGTCTTTATTACCGTTATCTTTCCCATTAAACCATATCATATATAATATTAACGAAAGTTTTTTGTTGTACATATTTTTATTTTAAATTATCAGACTACTGTAAATTGGGCGTGAAGATCCCGTCGAGGGATTACAAGAAATGCACTTATCGCAGGTGTCTTTGGCTTACTGTTCTTTGGGTTTAGTTTCTGGAAACAGGGGTGAGGGTTGGAACCAAAATACTATCGGAATTTTAAGTTTGTCAGGCGTAACATTCTACTTAAAAAAATTGCAAAATGTCGAAAAATCTTTCATTGAACTCAATGAACTGAACCAAGCAGTCCGTTCTGTAAATTGATAACGGTAAGATCCGTAGCGAGGGAGTTTGGATATGGCCTTCAGGGTAAACTACAACGCTTAAGTTTCCCCTTCTCCACTTTCAAGTCAAGAAAACCGGTACACCGCACAAATTATCATTTTAGAATTTATCCTTTGGGAGAGGGTAAGCACGTGGGCGTCATGTTTTCTTTTTTAAAAAACAAATTTCCAAATACCTGTTGTTACTTTAAATAAAAGATGACAGCCCTGGTAAACTATTTAGCAGTCCCATTGACAGAGACAGCTACGATCAGTAGGAGCCAATCACTGCTCTTGGTTACAGAGAGGTTGTTAGCACCTCATTCACACTTCCTCAAAAATGCTCTTAAGTATCACGCGTTTAAAATAATTTAACAAACTTTATTCGTCTTGAGTGGAAGTAAAACAAATCTCTTTCAACGCTTCTGGCTAAATACAAAATAACGAACTTCTCATTTGAAAAGTGCTACCGCAGTTACTTTTTCTATTTTTTAATGCAATAAAATAAATGTTTCCATGCGCTCTTTCGATCAGAGCCGAGCCAAATAACTGCAAATCGGACGCTGGTCGTCCTTTTTTGACACTGATGTATATTTTGAAGACTTGTGAGGATATTAACAATTCTCAACGGCTGTTTGGAGGGTCTTAGGCCCGGGTTAAACGTCGATCATAGCATGCGTCGAACTAAAACTACACTTCGGCCGTTCGGGTCGACCGAAAATAACTTAGTTCGCCTTTTGAGTCAAGCCGGTTGAAATTTATTCAGTCGACCGATATTCAGTCGATCTTATGCAGTTTGAATCGACAACTCCAGTTGATTAGAGCCACTGCGTAGAACGCAACTGAATCAGTCGATCTTTATTGGGATAAACGTCGAACTTATCATGCGCTTTGTTATTGAGTTTAGTTCGACGCATGCTAAGAATTACGTTCAACCCGGGCCTTACTCAAGAAAAATATCCACTCGCTACATTTATTTTTAAGAAATTCTGATGAGAAAACGAAATTTTTATGCTTGGCCTTACATATTAATCTAGAGAAAATTACCAATCTCGAGCCCAACGCCGCTCCAAACGGCCACTCAGGCGAAGACTTGGTTTTGATCGAGACACGACACAAATCGCGCAACCGAGTGAAACGCAAGCCACATAAAAAGTAGTAAAAACACATCAAAACTGATAAAACAACATTCATTATATTGTTAAACTGAGGGACCGCTCATTGGGGTTACACCACGGGTTGGATCTGAAGACGAATGGAAAAACAAGAAATATTTTATTTACCCAACCATTTATCCAACCAAAGGCGGAAGAGTGTGCGTTGTTATGGTGGTGTTAACGAATGGAAAAACATCGTTAGTATAATAAACCTATTAACATCAAGCAAACTACTTTATAAATGAAGCACAAACTCGTTATACCGGATGTAATAGAAGACAAAAATAAAAAATAATCTTTCCTCTTTGCGCTTCTACTCCAAGCCAAAACATAAACTGAAGATGTTGTCAGACGCGACTTCAGAACCGCAAGGAAAAGAGCGCATCGTCATACATTACTAATGACACTCAAGAAAAGTTCTTGAAGGCACATAAAACAGAGTCATTTACATATATATCTATATTTCTAAAAGTAAAAACAAAGGGTTCTTTTCTTTTAAAAGAATCAGCGGAGGTAATTGGTTTATAGGGTTCTATGAGTTCAAATGGAAGCAGCAACATATGCAAAAATCTTGTCCACAACAACCCTTTCAGGATCTGCCTTGTATCTGCGATTTAATACAAAACCATTTAATCTGAAAGCCCGTCGGTTTACGGCACGTTGCCTCAATTTCACTTATTTTGTCATCTGATTATCTAGCGCCTATTCTCTTATACAAACAATCCCAAGTAAACCGTCAGCACTTGATCTGGACAATTCTTAAAACTTTTTCGAAAAGCAATGTCCTGTTACTTGTAAAGGAAGACTCTTAGTAAACATGTTCATCAATGAAAACGTGCCAAACGAATTGTCTTTTTATGTACGCGCTTCATCAACTGGTTCAAACGTTACGACGTTTGAAGGAACAGGCATGCAACAGATACACTTCTACTAGTCAAGATGAGGCGTATAGTTAAAAAGTTAGGACATCCTGCTTTGATATATGTAGTATCAACGAGGAAAACCAGTCTGCTCTGACAAAGGGCGAGCGCTCGAAACGTCTAAGCTTCACACTAAACCTTCGGCGAAAAACATACCATATCGATCGACCCTCGTTGATCAAACGACATATTTAGCTTATTCGTCAACGCAGAAAAATCAGTTTTTACACAAGCTATTCTTCCATTCTGTCCTTGGCTAATCAAGAATGAAAAGCTTAAAACATAGATAGTTGCTCCTCCCTGTTAAGAAAAAAGCATAGAAGACTAAAATTACGCTAATTAGCAGCTTTGTGTTCTCGCTAACGAGTTAAGGGTCGTTAACAACCCCTTTGTTCTACTACAAACGACCACAGTAGCAATGGTCCCCAGAGGAATGTAAACTGTTGTTGTTCCTACATCACAAATAGAATAAACACTGAAATTCGTTTGGAAAGCAAGGTTTTGAGCGACTTGTGTTCAACATGGAGGGAGCAGCTAGAACAACTACCATGAACAAAGCCGTAAAAGCGGCGCATTCTATCATCAAAAGCCGCACCGGCGTCACGATTATCCGACAGACTTATAACAGAAGGAAAAAAGGTGGGGGTGGGCGAACGCAAGAAAATTTCAACCTGAAAGAACTGCGAAAACTTCAGCAAAACAAACTGCAATATTCGCAGAAGTTGGAAGAAGCGGGAAGTAATCCTGAACAACGCCAGGCAGCTAGTCCGGTGGAAAGTTCCAGTAAGCCTCAGGCTGGAGAGGGGAAATGGGCAAGCCCTCGCACACACAGAAATGTGAAAATTGCCGCAAAAGTAAAGCGCGAGAGCACAGCATCTCCGCCACCAAATGCCCCTTTGCTCAACGAAAGGCGGGAAGAAGTTGCCACAAATATTATTGTGCGCATACCAACACCCTTCGCAAATAACGACCCCGAATTGAGTAGACAAGACAGAGAAATCAACAAAGACATTGAAGAACAAGAAGCAGAAAAATGGTTAAATAATAAAGTCACTGTGAACTCACAACTAAGAATATATCATGAAAATTCGAAAGTGTCGACTTGGTTGGCATCAATTGAAGAAGCCACCCCACTCGCCGATCGAGATCCGGTCGTCATCCTTTCTTCAACTTCCAGCAGAAAACATCGCGACTCTGAAGCAGAAAGCAAAACGAACATTACAGAAGAATCAGATGCCTTCCCGAATCCGTCAACCACTGACAAGCCGCACAAAGCTGCCACTCTTACTCTTCCTAAAATCTCCTGTTCGAACTCTTCGGAGAGCGCTCGTGTTTCACGGTCAAGGAAACTGCGAAAACCCGACTCACTCAACGACCCGCGCTTTACACAACTTCTACAGACATTGACTCCAGTTAACGGAACACTGAAACTGCCTCCAATTGTAAGAACCGAGGAAGAAAGGAAAGACTAAAGTTTCGAGTCAAGTGACTGTAGCTGTGATCCAGTAAGATCATTATCTTAAATTACGCAGGAAGTTTTACAAGACGGTTACTCGACCAGTGTTTCAGGGTTTCTCCGCAACAAATCGCAATACGTGCCTTGTCACACTAATACTTGTTTAGCTTATATCCCATGTAGCTCAATCGCATGTGTGTACATAAAAATATTGGCCGAAATGTAAATATATTTTTTTATGTATTGGCAGCCTATTTGTTGTCAATCAGAAATATAGTTAATACACTGTTATCAAAACGTCTCAGTGAGAGTAAAATTTGATTGAAGATGTGCTGTAAAATTCATTCGATGTTGTGCAAGAGCAGGTTCAGCCGTCGCGATACTCTCCTTAGCAGTAGTGTACGATCCGTCCGTCTGTCTGTCTGTTTGTTCCGGTTTGTTTGTTTGTTAGTTTAACGTCAGCGTGTTTGCTTGAGAGTGTTTATTGAGTTTTGATGTGAGTGACTGTGTGTGTTTGGATGTGTGTGTGTTAAAGTGTGTGCAGGTGTTTGTCTCGAAATGGTAACAGGCAATTTTATAAAAACATGGAGAAAATCAACATGGAGTAATTTCAGATCAGAAACACGAGCCCAGAGCGAATCTGTAAGCCATCGAGGAGCAAGCGCAGCTCTGTCGGTCAGTTCGACCCCTACTGACCTTAACCAGTTCTGTTTCGCCTTCTCTTTGTTCCGAGTACTCAGTTTATAAGGGACTTTAAGCTTCTTCAAAACAACATTCTGGATATTTTCTTTCCTTTGTTTATCATTTACTCTCTTTTATTTGTTTTTGTTCCAAAGCCAAACTAAAGACGGACACATTTCTTCATGTTCTCTACAACACCCGAAATATGTGCTTTTCACGTTGTATTTGAAACTCGGGTGACCGGGTGGTCACTTTGGTTTGTGTTCAGGTGTAACACATTGTCTTCCCTAATTGGGCCTTTTGTTTCGCGACTTCTTCGTGAACTCAGCCGTATTGTCTGCAACAGGGGGATGGCAGCACCGTCGGCTTTCGTGATACCGCAACTTTCAGAGCTGACGACGGAACTACCGTCATTGAATAAAAATCACTCTTCGCTGTTTAAATACATAACCACTCCCAGCGCAACGACGATAAATAAAGTTTAGTTTTTTAGTTAGTTTTAGTATGAAGTTAATTGATATCAACTGGTAGGACTTTACGGCGAAAAAACGTACGATATCAGCTTGTAATCTGCTTTGTCACCAGTGCGCTGCGTTCTAATCATTAGTTCCCGCCCTTTGTTCCATGCACTTCATCAATTTTGTCCAAACAATTTCCCCCCAAAATAAGAATAGCTAGCCTCCGCCAAAATTATCTGGTTATTTATAAAAGGGCTCTTTAACGAGTTTTTGAACATTTAAAGGCTTTTCGCAAGAAAATTAATTTTCATCAATCCGAACCTTGGTAGAAGTTACTGATCAAAGGTTTTTTATGGTGGATTAAAATGTTTTCTTTCAGAAAATACAATGATTTAGATATGAGTGAGCTTTACTTAATTGAAAGCCCGAGCCGAGCACCACGTGGAACCACGACTAGAAGTACTGCAAACCGAAGCATGTCTCGTCGCTCTTTTATTAACGACCAAAGCTCGGACTTTGCAGTGAAACATAAACTATGATTCTTTAACTGACTTTGTTTGAAAAAGGATCCCATCGATAAAAGCTTCGCTGGAATCGAGTTCTAACTCGAAGTCGAAAGATTTGCAACCGAGGGCGAACTTTTCCACCCTAAGGAAAGAGAACTTTCCTTTAAGCTCTTGCTAGACACACCACAATGGAACAGTCCCAGTCGGAAGACAGTCGTGTAAATTCCCCATCAAAAAAAATCATCGTGCAAATCTTTGGTATTTGCAAGAAAAGCTCAACATGACGATTAGCTGGCCGTTATTTGGAATATCGAGGATTTGCCGAACGAGGTGCTATAGTTGAAGGTTGCTTTGCCTCAAACGGAATTACAACAAGAACTCCTCGCGGTGAGCGAAGCAAAAGTTTGATGCGGCCGCTCTGCAGCAAGAAACTGGAAGGCAGTATAAATACGATACTGAACCACGAGGAACTTTATGTCTTGTGCCATGACATAAAAATTTTGAATAAAAAAATTATAACCCTCGGCATTAGACCACTGCTATCAAGTGTTCGTCTTTAATTAGTGTCACATTTAACGAGAAATGGTTTATATCAAAACGGGAGACGAAAACAGAAACAACTCTGATAACACAACTTCAAACACCAAAATGTTTTTTAAGGTTTCCTGTGTCTAACAAGCTATAACTCTGTTTAATTTTGCGACGTTACTAAAACGGGGAACGGTCAATATGAGTCGGGGAACGCTCAATATGAAGTTTGGAGGTGTGAGAATCTGCTGGCTGGGGGATTTGCCCAATTAAGAACGTCAAGCATCGCTGCAGAAATTGTAAAGATTGACCTTCCCCGTTCCAGGTTTTAGTAATGTCCTTATTTTGGCTGCAATATAATAAAGTAAAATCGAAAATTATTGAACACGGCGATTCCTAGGGCGTTACTAAAACCGGGAACGGGGAACGGTCACTGATATGAGTCGTGAACGGTCAATATGAGTTTGGAGGTGTGAGAATCTTACAAATTATTTTGAGGCTTGGGGACTGAAACAATTAAGAACGTCAAGCATCGCTGCAGATACAGTAAATAATGGCCGTTCCCTGTTCCCCGTTCCAGGTTTTAGTAACGTCTCGATTCCTACAGAGATAGCGAGCTTGCAGTTAGCAATACAAAGCCCACTTTGACTCACACCGTCAGAAATTTTGCTAGTTTGCGCTCATTGACTGATTCCAAAAAAAAACCGAAAATACATGTTACAATCTCAAACAAAATTCTGTATCCTGGCCTTCAAAGCAGACGCCGTATCAGTCCCCTACTGCTTTGGTGGCCGCGTAAATAAACTTAGTAGTCTGCACCGAAACTCTCATTTATTGCCGAACTCGGTTCAGCAACATATCGAAAAGTTACCAGTCATGCCTTGCAGATACATCCAGGGTTTACACTGGAAAACTGTAAGTTTGTTATTCTTTGTGTAAACTGTTTGGTTCACGATTCTAACACGTTTACTCAGTAGGCAAAATAAAATTTAAAAATATTTTTATTTAAAGTTATCAGTCATAAACTATTTACAACTTCCAATATTTTCACGGGTTGAATTTGTATTTCAATTGGTTGGTGTCGACAGTTAGCAAAACAATTCTCTATACTACAAATATTAGCACAAGATGATCGGATAATTTCAAAATTTAAAGTTTATCCATTCAGCCGGCCTATACACTCGTTGGACGAGAATATTTGATTATTTGGTTATTATTAATACTACTTTTCAAGTTTTATCTTTTATGCAATCAAGGAACAGCAAACTCGTTGATAATAAATTTTGAAAATTTACCTCTAAAATTAGCCACAAGCCTTTATTTAATAAACAAACTTGCGGCACGCTCTTCAACTTTTATTCCAATACCAAGACTTGAAAGACGGGTATATAAAACTGAGTTTTTGCGCTACTTTGGCACCTACAACAGTTGAGACTGGAGACGTCAATCAGAACCAATCACTATGCGGCTCTTGAACAACGAACCTCAATTTTTGTGAAGGAAGATATCGTAAGTTCATTAAGGGTTTTTGTGGGCTTATCAAACGTAGGGAGGCTCATGAGTGGAACATAAAAAACGTTTCAGAACGAGTGAAAAGAATAGATTAAGATGAACATACGCTATTATTTATCCAAATACTATTTTATCTACCGAGGGGCTTTAGGTTGTTTTATGAACATAATAAATAGATAATTTCTTTCAACGCTCGCAAGGCAACGAACCTGCTTAACTTTCAATTTGAAGTTGCGTTTTGTGAAAGAAGTACATTAAGGATAATCAAATCAAATATGAAGAGGACTTATATCCGGGGTATATTTAAATCACAGTACTATTTTTGTTAACAGATAAATGGGACTATAACCGGGTAGAGCTTATAACCGGGGGAGGGGGAAGGGGTTTTAAACGGCATTTCACAGCAATTATATTAGTAAACCGCACCGGTCAGTTCAACTTTTCGTCACACTGATTTCCTAATGAAAACAGCCGTTAATAATCCTCCAATCTTCAAATTACCCTCCCTCCCGTCTTCTAAAATAAGTATAGAAAACTCAGCAGTACTCCACGGGTCCAGAAACGCTATAATGAGTGAGTAGAACAGTACTCACGCCACACTTGTTCTATCCATATAAGTTCTTTTCACAGCCGCAGAAACCAGCGGACCGCCAAAGCAGAACACAGTAGCTACGAGTGAGCATGCGTAGAACACTATGATATTGCACTATCTGGAACTGAACGTGCCTGACATCATTCACCCAGTGGATGCGAGTGGATACCAAGGTAATGACTTAAGGTGCGTTCGTTAGGGCCTATTCCGGAATAGAAATACAAGGATCACGATAGTGATTTGGGCTGTGATTGGCTCAAATCATTTCCAGGGACGATAATTATGTAATCCTATTCCAGAATATTCCCAAACGAACGCACCCTAACAGTAACCAGATACGGGTTATCTGGTTCTCGAGGATGGCTTCTGGATGGGAGCAGCCAACTGAAGGCGGAATCGTTCGTCCTGGAGCGGACCACGTGACGAGCTATGGGAACCGCTCCTTGACCCGTAGCTCAGGCTGATGGCGTCTCCCGTACGGGACAGTTCCGTTAGGAGAGACAACTGTGGTGACATAGAGCATGCAGCTGGTTAGCACTAACCTTCGAAATTTCTTACTCACTTTATTATTATTATTATTATTATTATTATTATTATTTTTATTATTATTATTATCATTATTATCATTATTATCATTAAAGTTATTATTATTACTACTATTGTTACTATTATTATTTAACCACCCTGTCACTGTAGTAAATATAGTTTATGTTATGTTATGTTATGTTATGTTATGTTATGTTATGTCATGTCATGTCCTTGCAGTACAAATCGTTTACCCTA
>JAOBYE010035567.1:12453-25570 GCA_025403585.1 Parazoanthus swiftii | reverse complement strand
TTATGTTATGTTATGTTATGTTATGTTATGTTATGTTATGTCATGTCATGTCCTTGCAGTACAAATCGTTTACCCTAGGCATATACTCGTTTGCAACAGTTTTGTAGACTTGCTCATACAACACAAATTGGCTCAACACGACAAAATAAAAAAATCTATGCGGAAAACGTGGGGGCAGGGTCTATGTTGTCCTAAGTTAGCCGGCTGATTGGGATGGGGTGAGATGCTTATAAGCAGAACGGGGGATCTTGCAGTATAATCTCGTGCCGATTAGCAGTTATCTAAACGCTGTCAAATTTGGTGCTTTCACTTCCCGTCCCTAACTTCCTCCTCGAAAACAGAAGGAGTTTTTCATAGGGAGGATGGGGCTACTATTAGTTCACTTTACTAGAAACCAGCCATAACAAATGTAGACACCCAATCCAAGAAAGGCTGCTTAGTAGAAAGATAAAAGATAAAAAGAGGGGTACCAGTAAGCATTATAATGTTCACACTTGGTTTGAATAGGAATAAGGAATATAATAAACATTTCTTTTTTCCTTAACGGCAACTTTTCTTGAACTAATAATAAAATCAGAGACACTCGGCATCACACTCGAGACACACAGTAACCGCTCAGTCAACAAAACAAGACCGAGGTTGAATTCAGTGTACGAGTTGCAGTTGCTCGAGGGATTATTTGGAGGAACGCCTCCGCCATTTTGAAAAAGAGAGAAGAACGACTGAAAATGGTACAAGCAGCCTTACCGTGGCTTGCGACTTGTTCTGTTTCCTCAGCTGCCTCAGAGCTTCAAACTGCTGCTGACTTAAACTTTTATGTCTTTCAGCCTTGGAGGAACGAATTATAACATGAATTTAGTTTCTAGGTCTTGAAGTGACTCACTGGCCTGGCCGCGTCTGTGGTTTTAACAACAGATATCGTTTTCACAAGGTTATATTACAATACAATAGCACTTATGTTGGATTGTTTATATAACGCTATTTGTAGCGAAAACTAATTACAAAGAATTTACAAGGCTCAGTACTTTTTGAACTAATCTTATCCTGAGCCTTGAGTTGTCGCGGTTATGAATATGCAGCTCCATATGCCCTACCCTGGACTGTGTATCCTCTTTGGCTACGGGGGTGGAGGTACCAGGGGTTTTCCCTCCCCTCCGGGAGGGGGTCCGGGCCAGTCCTGTCTTGTGACACAAAATACACGTGAACGAAGTCTCGGATCCCACAGTTCCTTGTAAGCACTCTTCGTGGTACGAGTGTCCACATCTAATAAAAAACAGAACATTTTGTTTTAGAGTACGGGTTGGAATATTATCGAGGTTGTCATTAACATTTTAAATATTGTTAGCTTAGGTAATCATTTGATTTGTCAACTTCTGGACAAATGGGCTGGCAATATAGTGACCTTTTCAGCCTAAAATCAGTTGAAGCAGTGATTTCCGAGTAATGCCGCTTCCTGGCTTCCTTGCACGTAGTAAGGGAAAACAGCAGTTTTCAAAAGCACAAGTTTCATAGGATTACTTGTAAAAAACGCGAACGTTGCTACAGTACTAGATTCAGTATTACTATTAGATGGCTTAATATAAGACATCTTGCGTCCACAATTCGCTCACGCTCACACAATCGGTATTCAAAAAGCATAAAGGTTATACGGGAACAAAAAAATGTCTGCCGTTGCTTAGTTTGCAAAATGAGAAGTCCATTTGCGTTTTGGGTCTCAGACGCAGATTTCATACAGTTAAATAACTGAACTCAAACTAGAGTGTTTTAGCTTGACATTGAACCTTTAAAAATCATTTTTAACTCACCTGAAAACAACAATGCTATCTGCCTTCCCTATAATGTTTTCATCACTAATGGCTCGCTCGCACACCCCGCAAACCGAGTTTTTTGGCATTAAACCTCGGTTAAGGGCACTCTTCAGATGGCTGAGTGAAAGATGGAGATCACCAGCCAGCAGGTGGTTCGTAGTCGACAGGAGAGTCTGCACAACACAGAGACAGGGGGTAAGATACTAGAAATGAAGAGATGAAGTGGACAGGGCAGGGCAGGGCGGGTAGTGAGTTGGAGTACTACACCTGGATGCTTTTTTAGAATTCTCAAATTATTGACCCACTGACTTAACTATCATTTATAATTCTTTGTATATGTGTTACCAAAAAATTAAGTTTGATTTGTTTTCAGATTTAAAGTAACATTTTGGCGAAAGAACTACACTTTTCAGTCTAAACTCATATTTATCCGGAAAAGCCAACTTTTTGGAAATCAGAGTTCTCAATGGCTTTGCCAGAGCTGTTCAATAAAATAAAATAAAGTCAAGGTCGTGTCTGCTCCGTCGTGACGCGGTTGAAGAACCGTTCCGGAAGCTGTTAGTAAAAGTTGTAGCAGGCACGACCTTGATTTTATTTTATTAAACTTATATAGTAAGTTTTGTTTAGTTTAGTTTTGTGCTCTTCATCTCATCATACATTTAAATACATACAACGAAGAAACAGTTAAAAAAAGGTGTGACAGGGGGAGCACATATCTATTAAGTACCAAAAAGGGGTAACATAAAACAACTGTAAATACAAATAGCAAGATTAAGTTTCTTGGAGGATGATAAGAGGTGAGTTTGCTCTTGAAGTAAGTATTGAGACAGTTTCTCAACTAAGGAATATTAGAGGCTGTTTTGGGGTTCTGAAGCAATTCGGATGGTCTGGGGAAAGTACTACTGGCTGAAACAAGTCTGTTTAAGAGAAACTGAGCGGTTCAAAATACGGGAACAATATACTTTCCGTCAAAAGTGTACGTACCTTTTCATACATGTAAGTGTCGAGCATTCCAAGTATGAGTTCCTTTATTTCGCCGAATTTACCCGAGCTGTAGTGAGGATCCTAATTAAATATTGAAAACAGTGTTTTAGGGAATACCGGACAATCTACCATTCGGCTAGACGTTCCAGACTAGAGTAGGGTAGTGCTCTTAGCTGGAGTAGCCTTTTGAGCACAAGGGCTGGTATCAACAACCGTACTAGTGATGTGGCTTGTCGTCAACCTTGTAGCACGCTGTGCTGAATTACGAAGACGAAGCCGAAGAGGTTTAGCTGCGGAAAGCATACATGCAAGCGCCTTCGTTAGCCGCTATACAGTCCGTGCTTGACCTCAGAACATAGTCCATAGACAAGCTGTTTGCATTCTCGGCTGTATTCTCGCTCAGAATCTCACAGCGATAAAAGGTATAACGAAAATATTTACCTATCCCGACAGAAGTACAAAAACAAAAAGTCTTTTGGAATCCTAGGAAATTCATGTAAAAAGGGTTGGATTCTTAGCTTTGTTAACACAAAACCAAGACTGAGCCACATTATAGCCCCCAATGCAGCCGGCCTATATACTCGATGCGGGTTCGCTTCGTCGAAAAGAAAGAAATGAGACGTCTGCGTTGTGACGTCTGTGAGGTTCAGATACAGACGATTTTACACAGGGCTTCGAAAATGTGAACTAGTTTTTCAGTGGTAAAAACGATATTACACGCACGAGCGCCTGAAAATATAATTAATTTAAGGTTTCAAGTGGTCGTGCAATTTTTTTTTATTATATAGGAAAAAAACACGAGATTTTTGAAAAACCCTGGGAAATCTTGGGATAATTTTTGAAAACAGTCAAAACTGTAGGTTTTCCGTTCTATAAGACCCTCAATCATTGAATCAGATACTTGCTGTGAACTGGTTGCTGAAAAGCTGTGCAGAGAGCACCTGAAATGTATGTACGGTATGTAGGTTTCTTTGATAACCATTGGCGACTGAATATCAAGAAATGTCCTGTTCTGTCGAGCTTTCAAAGTGACCACTGATTTTAGTTACGGCTGTGAACAACAAACCAAGCCCATACCTGTATTATTTTCTGCAATATGGCAGGCAAAGCAATGTATCCCATCATGCTATTCAGCACGTGACGAGTCAGATCCTTGAAACCTTCAAGGAAAAAAGACACTTTGACTGTTATAGTGTATTACCATATATTGGTCTGAATAGTGGCGACTGCAACCGCAGATTATTACTATGTAGTTTCGGTAATTTTAGCCAATAGGAATTAGCGGCCTTAAGCGGCTGCTAATTCAAAAAATTTCTCCCGCCTGGTGTGTCACCTTCTACTCTGAGAACAAGAGACACTATCAGATAAAAACACAATATAAATAACCCTAACCTTTGGGATAAGTCTAACCATCCGTAGACAAACTTACAATGACATATTGTCAGAGCGCGTCAGCTATTGTTAATGCTATAGTCAAAGTTCAAATACTTAATTGGGTATTTTCGTTCTCTCGCGGCTCGCTCCTCTTCGCTTCGCTGCTCCTTTGTACCCTCTCGACCGACCGGAACGCCGAGTTACGCAAGCTAAGCAAAGAAAAATTTAAGCAGGGAGGAGGGGGGGGAGCGGGGGAAGGGGGAGGGGCGTGACTAGTGACTTGAAGTAGGTAAGGGGGCTAAGGAATTTTTTTTATCGTCTAAAGAAAGTCCGGCACGCAGAGGACATCAATCACATATTCCGCGGGAAGCACAAGTGAAATATAAGGTTATTAGAGCAAGTTCAAAAACTGAAATACGGATTTACTCACTTATAAAATAATTACTGTTTGTACTTTTACACATTCGCTGAGGACCCATGACCGTTTCGAGCAGCGGAAACCACAGAGCCTGGAGGGTGAGAACATTATATGAAAGTCAGTGTCTGCAAAATTTAGAAATGCAAGCCAAAGATAATTAAATGCAGATAATTTCATTTGTGTTTAAGAACTGCAGTAAAATCAATTTTCAAAGTTGCTAGAGGCTCGATGTATGCCTTTAGCCTTTCGCTCCCACCAATACATCATTTTCTGGCTAATGCAAGTTTTCGCTAGATCCATTCCCTTGTGGAGGCCAAAAGTCATTACTCGGTCAAATCTGGGCTCATCAATTCAACATAAATATCGCTTTTAGCCCCCACGAGGGAATGGATCTAGCAAAAATTTGCATGAGAAAAATGGTGTATTCTATCAACGTATATCGTTAAATGAATAAAATAAACCGATGGGTTGTGAGAATCAAGAAATTGATCACCAACTATAAATTCTCTGAGATGAGACGCAAACCTCTCCCTACTTGTTTAAGAAAATGTATGGAGACAGGTAATGAAAAATTTAGCAGTATTTAATATGACACTTCTGGAAAATAAGGGGATAAGTTGCTAAATTCAATGAAATAGTGAATAAGCTTGTAAAACCCACAGACTCAAATACCGCTAAGCACAGGTGACAACTTACTTCTCGATCAGCCTCATCAAACCGCCCAGAATTTCTCTGGCACAACTGGACAACAACCAGCAACACAGCTTCCACCTCATTCTTATACTTTCTGGTGTCTGCAAAATACGAAACAAGATATTACAGTCTTTCAGCTTTGTTCAAGAAACCAAAACCACATGTCAGCATCACCGCGAGTAACATACAGGCAAAAGGCACCCAATACTATCTCTTAAACTTCAGTAGAATGCTACCTTTCTACAAATAATCTCAGGTTGAAACCCAAACAAATTGAGGTACCACAGATAGATGTATCTCAAGTCCCCAATAGACCAGGTTCGAATTGGTGTTGAATGTACAAAAATACCAGCGAGAACGATTAGAGGTCCGAGCTTCCAACAACACAAAGAACTGTAAATAACTCATATCCACATTGGTATTTATGAATAATTAACATTAAGTCGAGGCTAACCCTGCAGAAATGAGTCTGTGGTCATTGTAGTCAGCGGTAACTGGGAATACGAAACTGGCCTACTACTACACCCAACTTGTGGACACAATAACGTGTGAGACGAGACAAAATAACAACGTTATAATGACTTACCATTGGAGGCCGTGTCTTCGTTGTCACCAAAAGCGGCTGTAAGCAAGTTCACTTTCTCTTGCAACATCTTGCATGTTAGGTAGTTATAGAGTCCAGATTAGAATTTGTTTTATGGTAGCAGAATATAATGCAAGGGTACAAACACAGCTCAGAAAGGAAGTAGGAATTAGAAGTTAAACAACGCAATAATCAATTGAGCAAAATGTGGAGTAAGCACGAGTACTGTTATCAGTACCGTTGTCACAGTCAGTAACTAGTTGTGATATAGAAACAATACCAACGAAAGAGCTGCCAAAGACACAAAGTGCCTGTGCATACATACGTACATACATACACTTACATACGTAGTTTTCATTTGACCTCGAAGCGAAAACAAGCGAACCCAATGCGAACCGAGCCCTGGCGTTTTGACTGGTTCTCCAAACACTCAGCGAACGCGTGTGCCATCTTACTGGATTTTAAAACATGTTCGTTTGACTCTGTGTTCTGATTTTGATTTGTCGAGCGAACGAGTTTCGGTATACGGCAAACAAGTTTCGTTTCAACGCAGACTATGAACGAACAGCTACAATTTTAAGTCTGGATAGACGAACAGTTTGAGAAAAAAAACACTAAAATGTTGCTCAGTGTTTTTGTTTTGCGCGGCACTGGCAGAAGAAACAGTAGTAAACATGCGGTGAACGAGCTTTTCAAGGTCAGACGAAAATCACTCTAACTTTATTGATCCTCGGATTTAAGAACAGCATTAACAAAATAAGCTAGTGTCTCTGACTTGTATACTACGTAAGGTAAAAAGCTAAAAAAAAGGAATTTTTGCCATTGTTGTTTCTTTTATTGCATTTTTGCTACAAAAAGTGCCATCGCAGTGGCGCTTTATTCTGAACCACGCAAACTGCAAGGTTGTGCTAACTGAGTACCTCAGCCAACGCTCGAAATGCAAGCATTTACAACCAACCTCATGGTTAAAAAACATTCCGCACCAACTATTTAACTTACTCGCCCACTCAGAAAAAACCCAGAAGTTTAGAAAAACTTGTCTTCCAGTAGATAGCCGATGCTGTTGTGTTATTTTTTTTAACAAAAGGCAAATGTTTAAAGCCGCTGACCTCAAGCAGTAGTTTGAATGCTCCTTCCACGTCACCAGCTTTCTCAAGAAGGTATGACGTCGCATATGCGTTCTTGAATTGGCGTACAATCTGAAAATAGGTATAAATGCTTTTCTGTTCATTCCGCAAGTCCAACATACAACAAGTTATACAAAACCTTTTAAAGGAATCCTCGGGTGTCAAAAACCGATGTTCACTGTGTTCACAGAGCTCAACGTCAAGCGATTTAGTCTGCCTATTTCTTGAGCTTCAATTTCCTGAGAGACACAATGATTCTTAAAAATAACACAAAATGGTTGAATTCCAGGCCCCCTCTTGCACTGTACTCGCTAGGAGTTAAGACTGTAACTGTAACCTGTAAACGTCACGTTTCAAGAAATAGGTAAATTAGCTTGCTGGCGTTAGCTCTGTCAACAGAGTTGCCGCTGACCTTTAACTGCAAATACGGACTAAGGTATTACTAAACTTCTATTTGAGAGCAAAGATGTTTTTCAGCCGAGGATCTATACAGGGATACCGAGCATGCAGCACCCAATTATAATAGAAAAGAGAAGCTACGCTACTTCTTGAATGAATTCAGACGAGGACATTATCTACCATACACCCAAATGTTGATTACACTGCCTTATTGGGCATTCTTAATCTAAATCTGTCAGAGTGGTTGGAAAAATACCACCACCGCTTATGCAAACAGTTTTTCACAAAAATAGACAAGACGAGAGCCACGGTTGTTTGCCTCATCTCCATGGAAACGGCTGTATGCTCAGAAACAATAACCAATATGGAGCAAAATGGAAAACAAACCACTCTGTCAGATGTACTTGGTTAGTATTCAGTTACTCAGTTAAGTTGTTATCTTAAAAATATCTTCATTTAAGCCCTTTTGCATGCAATGTGTTTAGGATTTTCAGTATGAATTGGTGTTTTCATTATTACAAATATTATCACTACCGTACTGTTATTATTAATGATATTCTTCATGTTATTATCAATATCATTATATTATTTATTATTATTATCATTATCATTACCATTACTATTAATATAGTTATTGTTATTATAAATGTTATTACTGAACTATTATTATTAGTAGTAATGGTAGAAGACGTAGTAGTACTGAATAGCAATAGTAAGCCACACTTACTGCCAGGGTTTCCTCCAGTCGGTAGTTCTCGTTGCCGCGGAGGTAGCGATACACGACCATGTCCTGTTCATACCGACACATCAGCTCAATGTACCTCTCGTGGACCTCAGCTTCAGGACTCACCTCGGGTCGGTTGGCCGGTCCGTTCCTGTGCGGCAACCAATCAGTAACAGTCAGTAATAAAATAGTTATAAAAACAAATCTCAACCAGCGACCAAAAGCAAAGTTACAGTTCAAAAACAAGCTATTGAAAATCACACCTTCAACAAAAAATAATCAGTAACAGATTTTAAGTATTAAAACAATTTTATTAAAAAACACATCTCAACCAAAAAAAGTGACAGTTCAAGAGTAAGATACTAAAAATCAATGCACCATCAACACAAAACCGTCTTTCCGGAAGCTTGATTTATCTTTTATGGTACGCGAATATCAACGTGTTTCATCTCACCAATAATTTCTTTAGATGGTCTGCTCATCAGATATCAAATAATCTACTCTACCTCGTAAACCACACCAAATCTGTTTTCCAACAAGGAGGTAACTCCATGGATATCGTGTTATCCTAAATAACTGTTCGTGTGTTTCCAATCCTTGTGTAAGTTGTATGCAACGCTCTTTGAATATTAAGTTTAATAAAAAGTTTCACTCTTTGTCTAAGTCGGCAATACCAATCCTGCAGGTTTCAACATAGTCTTTCTGAACCCTTTCTGTTGCAAGGTACAGCTATCGGCCAAAATCCCATAATTAGAGATCCAGGGGGCAGTGCATCTCGGGAGGGCACATCTATTTGTTTCTAAAAAGATTCCCTCCCTTACTGATTGCTTAAAAGTTACTGATGATAAACCAAGATATTTTTCAAGTGGCCAAATGAAGTACTAACCAGTGTAGCCCACGTTTTATGTTTACCTGGGATCAAATACTCCTTTTAAGAACTCGTACTGTGTGTCCAGTTGACCCTAAGACGGGGAATAACACAACCAAATTAAAACACTGCCGAGGATTCTTTCGACCAAACCGTTCTAGCGGTATGTCTTATATACGAGTTGTCAGACTGCGACTCACATAAGCAGTGTTTTTCTTAAGGCTTGGGAAACGGGGTACACTAAGTGGGAAAGCAGGTACACCTGGGTTGGAAGTCGTCAAGCGCCGAAGGTGCAAGCACCTAGAGGGGTCTGAGGGCATCCCCCAGAACATTTTTGAAATTTAGAGTCCTGGACAATAATGCAATTTTGTACATCTGGTGACTTTAAAAAACTTGCCAGACGCCATTGCTGGGAAAGGCGGTACAGCTATGGGGGAACGTCGGTACAATGTACCGGTGTACCGGCCTTAAGCAAAACACTGATAAGGTAGAATGGTACTGATTTGAAGAAAATTATACAGTGTTGAACGTACATTGCGGGTTGTGTTGGTCGTTGTCAGGGCCGTAGCTAGATCCAAAATTTAGGGAGGGCATTTGCCCTCCCTACCTGACGCTAGTTATGGCCCCACTTTATATCACTACATTCTACTGATATTCTTTAAAATCAACTTCCGGTCCAAAATTTAGGGGGGGGGGATTTGCCCTCCCTGCCTGACGCTAGCTACGGCTCTGGTTGTTTTCAGAACGATCTGTGACATGTTTAGCTCGAGAGGTTAATTTCAGTTCATCTGTCATTACACTCAAGGAAGACTAGAACAAAATATACCTATATATACGTAATATACCTATTTATACAAAATACACCAGTATATACAAAACATACCAACTGACGGCAGGAATGAGGTAACAGGAAAATGTATCCACTAAAGTGGACTCAAAGCTATTTCTATAAGACTTTATCTCCAGCGATTCATCATCTTCGGCCTCGCCGCTTTCGGTCTTGCTTCGCTTGGCATTCAAGAATGATTGCCCCTGGGTCTCCGCGAACAATTTTTTTGTTGCGTGGTCCACGACAACTTGCATTACACCAACAATGCGTGGTTATCCTATAAACGAGTAAATAAATTGACTAGAAATTTAAGCAAACAAAATACTTACTTCCAAGCGGTTCACAACCATCGTAAGAGCGTCTGGGAAAGCTGACAATACAAGGTTGGCAGTTTGACGGCAGCTGATGGTCACTAGAATCTACAAAACAAACCAGCACAATCTACTCAGTGTATTGGATTTCTAGTAGCAAATCTGGACTTAGATAAGTACAGAGGAATTGCATTTAACAGTGAGAGACAACATTCCCATACATAAGAAAAACTAACTGCACAATCGGAAACAATGTATCAAAACTCGAGCAGTTATCGACCTGAGCACCAGAACAAACTATGATTCTAGATCTCTTGGCTGGGATTTTGGTCGTCGTCTTTCCCTCCTCTTCGCTTTGGTGTTTTATCTCTGCCTGCCTCCCCCTCCTTTCCAGAGTAAATTTAATTTAATTTAATCTAGCTTTACGTAAATTGAGGAGAGTTGCCGTTTTCTTCTCGCTCATAAAGCTAAACCGACCCATGTTTTTTTTGTGCAATAATTTTCATTGTAAGTATCTTTTCGGAACGCAAATCAAAATTTCATGACTTTCCAGGCCTTGAAAACGAGTTTGTAAAATTCCATGACCTGTACGAACAGGCTGTTAGTTGTCAACGTGACGCCTTAGTAGTACGTGCCTGGAGACTGTCAAGTGCTGCTTCTCTCACTTCCTCTCTCTCCAGATCCGTAAACGCATCATCTATCATGACATTTTGGATGTATCCAAATGCGTGTTCCTAAAACAAACAAACAAATCTGTACGTTTTAGGCAATATTTCAACCCAGATTCTGTCAGTCAATATTAGCGAAAATATGTCAAGAATAAAGAACAGAATACTAAATATATCATAACTATTTGTTCAGCAATGGCAATGATGCTGCTTGTGCCAGTGGTCAGTGCAACATTTTGGCTTGAACTCAGCCAAATTAAAGTAAAGTAAGGACACTTTAACAACTGAGGATACCACATTTACAAAATTTCGGATTTACAATAACTATAGAAGTGCATAATAAGTACTTGTGTTAAAACTACGTGTATTAGACAGCGAGACAAAAAAACTCAATCATAAAATAGTTGTTTGACTGGACCTTAAGATTAAGAAATGGGTTTTTGGTGATTTTCTAAAAAAAAAGAACTTAGATTCTTATTGTTATTCTAATAATAAAAATTATGCATATTTTGCCCTCCGTCTTATTCCTGCAAGTTCATTAGTCAAACAAACACAGATACAAACAAGTGCAAACCTTTCTAAACTGGTCCCTAAAGTAGCATGAGAGAATCTTTGCAAACTGCCTCTTCTTCTCGTACAGCAATTCACACACTCGGTAACTATGGAGACAAGAGATATTCGGTAACCATGGAGAAGGCAGAGAGTAACTGTTTTCAGCCACGGCTGCTGGGATCTCTCTGCCTTCCTTTCAGTGGCAGCTTTGCAACGTATTCCAATGGAATTAATTGATTCGCTTGGCCAGGGTCAAACTCGCTTTTATTTCTGTGATAGGTTAGGACTAGTACTGGAGATGCAACACGCATGTTCTATTTAGCCGGAGTTGTCCCTGTAATTTTTATCCATAAAAACAGGACTTGACGAACAACAGATGCGTTACATAGATAAAAAAAGAAACAGCTTTTAATACAATGTGTAGTGCACTTGCACAGAAACATCGTACGTCCAACTTACAATTTAGCATTTTCCGCTAATACCAAGATGCGCTCGTCATCAAACTGTCTCAGTCCACCAGCATTCAACAGCTCAAGCAAAGCCTGCAAATTAATAAATACCCCTTCAGTTGCTTTTGATATAAAACAAATTCATGTTTTTGAATCTTACTATAAGGTATGTTTTAAATTTACAATTACGAGTGATACAGGGTTCACATAGTATGTTGGAATGATTTCATGACGTGTTCAATTCTGATAATGCCAAACGGAGTCAGCACTGACTTATCAACCACGAATTCTAGGTGTATCTCGGACTGTGAAGGGCATTTAAAAAATTCGCAATGTTAAAAATACCACAAGAACATAGCAAGCAATTTTAGAGCGCTTTCTGTATGGTGAGAGCGTGCACCATATAACTTGATCGACTCACGCCCTTGCGAGAGCGTGACCTCATATCTTGATAGACTCACGCCCGTAAGACAGCGTGCACCTCATAACTTGATAGACTCACGCCCGTGCGAAAGCGTGACCTCAAAACTTGATCGACTCACGCCCGTGCGAGAGCGTGACCTCAAAACTTGATCGACTCACGCCCGTGCGAGAGCGTGACCTCATAACTTGATAGATGCACGCCCGTGCAAGAGCGTGACCTCATAACTTGATAGACTCACGCCCGTGAGACAGAGTGCACCTCATAACTTGATAGATGCACGCCCGTGCAAGAGCGTGACCTCATAACTTGATAGACTCACGCCCGTGAGACAGCGTGCACCTTATAACTCAGATAACTTGATAGACTCACGCCCGTGCGAAAGCGTGACCTCAAAACTTGATAAGACTCACGGCCTTGTGAGAGCGTGGCCTCATAACTTGATAGACTCACGCCCGTGCGAGAGCGTGAACCCATAACTTGATACCTCACGCCCGTGCGAGAGCGTGACCTCATAACTTGATAGATGCACATAATGGTTTCAAAAAGAAATGAAATGGCTTCCGAACTATGCTATAGAAACAAAAACGTTGGATGATGAGCTCTTTATCTTGCTTACTGAATAAAGAGGCAATGTTCTAACAGAGATGGCCCATGCTGCCCGCCCGTATATCGGGTTAATGGATGCACGTAAGGAGTTGGCAGAGCACCCGGAAAGCTAGAGAAGCACTCGGCTTCGCCTCAGGCCATTTATGATAAACGCTTCTCATCACCCGAGATCTCATCCTTTTCAACATACACCTCGCCTTCAGTACAACAGAATCGTTTACTTTGCTTTGGACACTTATGAGAAGCATTTGCTCGAAGGCGGGGATTTGATACAGGAGCTACGACACTTGCAAAGGAGAC
>JAOBYE010035456.1:4230-15029 GCA_025403585.1 Parazoanthus swiftii | reverse complement strand
CCCAACCCCTTCAATCAGATAATCATTCAGACAGCCAATCGGGTGGCGAAAAGACAAGAAGAGAGATAACCAACCAACCAATCAATCAATCAATCAATGCAGATTCACTCAAGGTCTGAAGGAGCTGCTGTCCACATACTATAACTTTGTAATACCAAGTAACTCACCCAAGGTATCTGGCCTGGTGCCTGATCAACCTCTCATCAAATAGTCCTGCTTTCTTCTTATCATTGGGCTGGAAGAAAGCAACATTTATCAGAATTAATCAACTTCAAAGTATGTTATTGGTCTGTCCGCTGCGACTTACAACGTCCGCAATACGGAAGTGAACACAGGTGGGCTAAAAACAGAGATGAAAGAACACAGCTTATATAGATGGAACAACAAAACGGTCGGCACACAGATCAACAAACTTATTCGCAGATATTCTACATTTGTGAAGAGTAACCGACAAAAACACAATGTCAATAATGCACAAACACACAAACACAGACATGCAACGCACTTGAAAAATACGTATTCGCACAAACACAATACACACAGCCACACACACACAACTGAACACGTATGCAAACAACACACACACACACACACACACGCACAGACACACACAAATACACGTACATATAGTTGTAAACATACATACGCATAAACGCACACACGTTTACACGTTCAAACATGCGTACACGTACGTACAGAAACGCACGTGCACGAACACGTACACAGCTTACACAAGCCCGTACACAAACGTAAAAATACACAGTCAAACACGTACACATTCATTTTTCTTGAAGATGAAACTTAGATTAATAACAATGTTATAGTAACGGATTTTTTTTTCTATTACCCTCGTAATATTGATGTTTTATCATCGCTTCAGTTAGCAGCCGCATTGGTCATTACCAGCGTGACTGGTGACGCTATGGTTTTAAACATATTTATAGGCAAACGTAGGAACGTAAACGTGAAATATAATCCACGTATTTATGTTTACACAGACAACATACATTTGCATACATAATCACTAAACTTAAACAGGTAAAGCATTTTTCTTTAACACGTGACAGTAATTAACTGATAAATCTGAGGCCCTCGGTCCGCACTTAACTCCCCTTCCTCTGTCAGTGCTCCGTTTCACGGTTATTTGAAGCTAAAGCTAAAACGATCAGAAGAAAGTCAAAACAGACGTTGGAGTTACCGAGGATCGAACCGGGGACCTCCAGCTCCGAAGGCCTCGAACTAACTAAACCAGCTGAGCCACGACTGCTTCTTGATCCCACGCGAGATAAAGTTATGTTAACGAAATACCAGCTATACAAACATTATAACTTAAAACTTTTTGATGACGGAGCGGAATAGACCCGACCATTATTTATCTTATTAACTTAAAACGTACCTTGATGCACCTGATATAGTTTGGATTTTTCGTGTGCAGGTTCTTCATTAGTTCAGAAACAGAAACCTGGATTGAAGAACCATATATATTTTAACAATAAAGACTATTTTATAATAGACAAATAAGACACGTAACGAGGCAAATTGAATACCTGCCGTATAACCCTATTGTTTACTAACACAGCTACAAATGGAAACTAAGATCCTCCCTCTTCCGGGATCAATGGAGGTTTCTGGGCAACGACCCAGCCACCCCTCCCCTAAACCCAAATCTAAACCTAAACCCAACCTTGATTCTGACCCTAACCCTAGGGAGGGTAGGTTCGTTTGAAGCTTGTTGGGACCAAGTTACCATCTGACTGAAGTAACGTGAGTGTTACGACATTTTAAAACGTTTTATGATGAAGACTTGCACTACATAGCAAACATAATTATCTTGAGTTTGGAGGAACTGTTGACTTAATCTCAACCACGATTTATTATAGCTGTCTCAGTTTTAAACCAACCGAATTCATTTATTAAAGAATATAAGAAAATGCAGGGCCTAGAGGAGGAATATTACGTTATGATGCAAAAGCACGTCACCACGAATACTTACTTTGAATTGGCTTCCGGCTGTAGGGGGCCTCTTTCTTGAAGCTTTAGTTGGGCATCCTGCGAGACAAGGCACCAAGCGTCAGGAGAATTGATGGTTCCACGGAGGTAATTAAGTTATTAGCGTGTTTCGTTTTGTAATATAGCCAGCAGACTGATGCCAGTCAATAGTTAGGGTTCAGATTTTAACAAACAAATTTCTTAGCAATAAAAGAGCCTCGTAAGAAACCACTAATATGTTGTTGTTGTCGACGTCCTTCTTACTGCTGTCATCATTAGAACCATCATCGTCATCATTATCATCATCATCATCATCATCATTATCATCATCATCATCATATCATCATCATCATCATCATCATCATCATCGTCATCGTCATCGTCATCGTCATCGTCATCATCATCATC
Organism: Parazoanthus swiftii; assembly: GCA_025403585.1. NCBI lineage: Eukaryota > Metazoa > Cnidaria > Anthozoa > Zoantharia > Parazoanthidae > Parazoanthus > Parazoanthus swiftii. The sequence continues at coordinate 12,632 of JAOBYE010035456.1, read as the reverse complement.
ACCATCACCATCACCATCACCATCACCATCGCCATCGCCATCGCCATCGCCATCATCATCATTATCATCATCATCATCATCATCATCATCATCATCATCATCATCGCCATCGCCATCATCATCATCATCATCATTAAATACTATTGTAATTACTATTATTTTTATTATTTTCATTTATATTATTATTACCAAACAAGCAAAATGAAACGAGTGTTTATCTTGTCTTGGTAATATGAATCGATTAGCGTCTCAATGTTAATATTTTCTTCATAACGTACCAAGAAAGAAATAACTACAAACAAAATAAAGAAAAATGTAAAAATATATGTTTCAGCGATCTGACGCCAAAATATAGACATTTCTGAAATGATGTCACACTTTAGGAAGTTCCACTGTTTGGGTGTGGCGCAAAGCTCGAGTGACTGTAACTCACATCTATGCACTAGTCTCCTGACACATATGTAGTGCTCAAAAAGTGATTCAAACAAAAACTAGCAGGAAAGTAGCAAAAGGAGCAAAGTTCTTTTTTAAAACTGTTGAATAAGACGAGTTTTAATTTAGTTCTTTGTGTAGCGTGAGCCATACCTTCTGGGAATAGCGTCTTCAGTAGAGGGTGATCACACGCGTACATGCATTGCGATAGATTCCTGTACAACAGGTCATTGTTCTTATCCACGAAACCATCCACTTTGTAGGTTACCTAAACAACACAAGGTACAGGGGAGCACAGTTATTCTTACAGAGAAAATTTCAAACCTGTTTTTAGTTAAAAAGTACAAGACAGCACAACACGTGAGACAACAAAACGAGAGACCTCGTTTGGTTTAGTTTAGAAGTAGGTACAAACTCCCTCAATTCACAACTGCCAATAAATCCGCCTTCGTTTTCTGTCTAGATATAAGTTTAGAGATGATTTATCCGTCTGAGACGAAAAAATTTTAAACCATAATTCGTCTTAACACCGGATTTATCTGTCTCAGAAGGATAATTCGTCTCTAGTATAAATTCGACCAATGACAGGCAAGCTGTCAAAATTTTGTCACAAAATTGCTTCTTCCAAATGCGTGTCATTAAACAAACGACAATAAAACGAGAAACAATTACAATGTTTTTAACGGAAACAAAAACCAGTTTATACGATTTGGTGGCGTACAAGGCGAATAATCAGTAAATTGGTATTTTTTTTTGACAGGAACTTAAGCAACTTAAATCACATATTTCAGTTTTTTATGGGGCATTTGTGGAATGATGAAAGCCGTTTATTGCGGAAGGGCATACAACTGTAATCTTTTGTGTAAAATACAATACCCATAGAAATCCCAAATTATTATTGGAGTCCTGTCTGTAATAATCGTGAAGGAAATCTTGACCCAATTAATCAATAATACAAAATGTACTTTTCTGCTTTCAAGTGTAGCATGCTAAAGAGAGAAGACAAATTAGTTGTGGCTAATTCATTGCTGAAGATCTTTCAGCCAACTGAGATCATATTTATATGCAGCAAATTCAGTGTTAAACCCTCAACATTAACAATGTATGTTTTCCAAGAAGATCCAGGTATCAATTCCAGAAAATTAAGGATTTCCATCCAGGTGACACACGAACTGTGAAACATTTATATTTTGTGATACTATGACAATGGACTGCTGCAGAAACCTGATCACCTGGATCAGCTATGTTAAAGAAAAAGGTGCAAAATCTAACGTATATGGTGGTGAAAAAGCCTAACTTTAAAATAGCTCATGATTTGCCGAGGAAGAAGAGCTGTTTAGTGTTTCTTAAAAGACAAATGACTTACACTTCCAGCGTAATGCCTGAGTCTAAAGGAGTCGTGAGGAAGAGTTGCATCCGAGAGGAAGTTTTTACTAGCTCTGCTCTCGTAGTGAGGATGCTCAATGCAATGCCGGTTGAGTTTCGCCAGGAACGTCTCGTCCGACACCTGAAGAAATACACGTGGCGATTAGAACAGGACAGCGAAGTGTGACAGCAGAACTCTTGAAAACTGGCCAAGACTAAAGGTATGTTAGACTGGTTATTATCGAAAATGGCGATACAAATTAAGGCCATTTCCTGTCTTTTTTTCTTCATTCTGAGCTCCCCGACGCACGAGAACCAGAAAGGATGGATCAAGTGTAACGTATCGAGCGCCTCAAGGGATGCACCAAAATTTTCTCAGGTCAACGAATTTAGGAATTCCCAATGGTGGGACCCTTTAAAACCATTGGAACACCCGGAAACGCCCTACAACTCTTCACTAATGGAAACTCAGTTTACTTGTTTGACTAATAAAAGTTGAGACAGAGAACAACGCAGTAACTTAATTTGGCCATTGTCGAGGACAAAGTGTCAACGTTAGCAGAAAAATATCTATTAAAACTGAAAGGTAGCTCTCTTTTCTCTGACCGTTGTGACTTCACCACTTTACAAGGAGGAACTGGGTCACGTAGTTGCTTGAAGGAACAATCCAATTTTGATTATCTGACAAAAACAATAACAGTAAAAGTAACCCACGCCTTAACAAAAAACCGAACAATCCTGGAAGAAAGCAACTCCTTTGTGGCCGTTTTAACAACCAGTAGCAGTAGAAGCTTTTGGCAATTTCTTTGGGCTAAGTATCTCCAAAAACAATACATTCTAACGCCAAGTAGAAGTTTAGTTATGGATGACTATTAAAAATAAGATAAACATGAACTTACATCTCCTGGTCTCAGGCATTCTTCATCAAGCATGGCAATAATTCCTTCATTGGGCTAAAGGAGGACACAAAGTCCAAGAGTTGTGTTACAAACAATACCGAAAATATATTTCCACGTAATAATTCGTCAATTAATTTCGTTATTGCATTAACCTATTACATTTTAAAAGTGCAGCTTAGACACGGGTATTCACAAAACATAGCTATATTATGCAAGTTCCTTGCTCGTTCACAATAAAACAAACGAAAGCGACATATCATTGTTAGGTTGCCTAGTTCTACAGAAAGACCATCAAACTCCAAGTATTTAATACTCTTGACAAATATACTATCAAAGTAAAGACGTAAGGGTTACCTTTTCGATCAGCTCGCAGATGACAGAGTTATTGAAGTAATCAATCGATATCCATTCGATACCCTGAAAAATCCAGGCAAATTAAAGTGTAAATACAAAGCATGGATATATTTAGCTGGGATATCAAAAAGGCCAGGGTCTTGCACTGAATGTACAGGGTCTCTAAGGGGTTTGGGCATCTAGGGACTTTAGAACAAAAAGGTTGGGCTACAGGGCTTCGGTGATGAAAAGTTATCCACAAGAAAATACCTTGTTCAGGGGCTCAAAAACAGACGGGCCAATAGGGCTCTAAGGCCACAAAAGCCGAGGATTAAGGTCTCCTTTAACATTCCTTTGAAGTTTGTGTCTACAAGTAAAGTATGAGGTACCTCTCTCACGTACTCCTCCTGTTCCGACTGCAGAGTCAACTCGATGAAAATCTGCTGCAGTTTTTCATTGCAGTAGTTGATAACAAACTGCTCAAAGCTGTTTTCCTACAAATGAATGGAAAAAGAATGAATGAAGATGTCAATATGTTCCACATTAGTTATGACAATAACCGAGCCCGGCCCGCGAAATCTAAAATCAAGCATCGAAGATCCAAGTTATTACGGGGAGTAATTATCACCCGACATTTGTTAATCGTTATTTATGTGTTTAACCCTTCAATCACGAGAACCTAAAACGTACATGTAAATTCTGTATGTTTACATATAGGCCTTAAAGGTGATCTAGCTGAACTAGCTGAAAATGCGACTGTTTGAACGGTGTCAAGGTCTTTGTCCTTGTTCTTAGCTTGCAAACTGAGTTAGCAACTGAGCAAAAGGTTGCTTAGTCAGAATACTTTCCAGTGATTTTTGTAAAAATTTGATTCTACCCTAGATAGGGCAGCTCCTGTCTGATCAACATTTTGAGGTATCATTACAAAGATCTGACCATCTCACAACACATGAAAACATAAGCAAGCTTGTGACATCGAAACTGAGGACGTCAGACGTTACTATATTTATTCACCCCAAAATAGGTGAAATGTGTATTTCGTGAATGAAGAGTAATAATTTTATGGCCACACCGTTAACTCTAACACCAACATTGTGTTATCTAAATGCGGGTTATGTTGGGCTCAACCATCTTAGTCTACAATCCGGGACAAAACACTTGTGACTTTCTGTATATAAGTTTAAACCTCAATTTTACCCATTCCCCTCTCCCCCTGTACAATATTGTTTTCAATCGGAAAGTTTATTGTTAAGGTATGAACCAACATTATGAAGGGGAAGGGGAGGGAGGGGGAAATTACATTTCTATCAAGAAAATTTCAAATGACAACATCAATTGGTTAACTAGCTGTGAGTTCTCACGGAATTTTCCCCCGTATTGTTGGTTGGTTCCCGTTTTGGTATTCTTGGTCGGGTGTTCCGATAACTACTTTTCAACCATTTCTATTGAAGCTCGGATATTCCTTGTAATGGTCATTACCAGGCTTCCTCAAAGTAAACAAATAAACGTTCCAGGTGGCCAGAACCAGTCAGCAAGTGCTAGCCATCGTTTCAAACCATGGTCAGGTTTCCAGTTGGTTCAGATTGCTGGTCAACCAAACTAAATTTCAAAACCTTTTCTGGAAAGTTGAGCGATAGATTTGTTTGTAAAACTTTTTATAAAAGGCCAATTAGCTGATACATCGTCATCTAATAAAAGCATTAAAATTAAGAACTGAATGGTATGTCCTTAATACTATATTCCTTTATTTTTAATTTGAAAACTATTTACAATGGAAAATATACATAAGTTAATTGCAGGCACTTACCGTGAAGATCTCGAATCCATAAATATCCAGTACTCCGATAACTTTTCTCTTTCCATGTTTTTTGACCTAGAAACAAACAGTATTTTGAGTTCAATGCACTTTTTAATATGTTTATGACAAAACAAGTTATCAGTACCTACCCTTATGCTGTCGTTAATCCTATGTATGATCCAGTTGAATAACTTGTTGTAGATGGCTTTGCACAATGCATCTCGGGCATAAACGGCCTAGACAAAATCAACGTTCAAATGAGTATTTCATCCATTTATACATAATAAATAACCATACTATTAATCTATGGTTCGCAATACCCTTCAGATATTTCTAATTTTATTGGAAAAATTCGTTATATTACAAGTCTGTACATTCCTTTGGAAATTCAGCTCCACAGACTTTCTGGATTTGAATTATATAAGAATTCAGTTTCTTTGGATTCTGTTCCCATGAATTCCTGCTTCCAAACTTACAAATTCTCCGATGTTTTATTTACTCACTTGGGCCAGCCTACTTGAACTGAATGTTCACCAACTCTTTTACACGAAGCCCCACCCCCCTTACCTGAACTGCATTAAGCGCTGTAGCCACAACCTCAAACTTTGTTTCCACGGTTCTCTCAGTCAAAGCCTTCTGTAGCATCGGTGAGTCCGCCTGCAGCATCTCACAAGCATTATCCAAAACTGAAACAAATACGTAATCACTAAAAGAGTGCCCGTATATACTTTTTATCAACCTTGAGTAGTCGTATTTTGTTCAATTTTCAAGTAGAGCGAATATTGAAGGTTTAGCTATTACAGGTGTGTTGGCAATATGCATTGCTTCTTAGCAGCAACGTGGGAACTCGGAGTTATCATTGAAAAAACATAGCAGAAAGAGGAAAATATGGGAGAAATTGCTTCTATTTCAAGATCAAAGCTGGTAAGAAATGCCACATTTCAGAAATAAATTCGTTGCATTTATGTGGCGTGACCAAATATTTAAATTTAGTTATTAGTCGCATGCTTTTGTGACTTGTTAAGTGCTGAACAAAGGTGCTCAACTATTTTAAGAAGTGTGTGAGTATGCTGTGCTATCACTTGATTTGAAATGAAGTGATTACTTGCAAAACGACAAGTGCATCGACATGTCTAGAAGGTGCTCTCTGTGAAGTCACTTGATTCGGTATAAGTGCACTGAGTTTTGTTAAAACGTCACAACGAAACCAACTGTGCTGTTGTTCCATAATCATAACTCACAGTACACACCCTTGTTAGAATCTTCCGAAACAAAAGATGCCCTTCGTCTTCTCTTGTGACTGCTTGCAGCTTTAGCTTCTGACAATTGTTCCAAGGTAACTAATGACGTCAGTTGTGTTAAAAGAAAGCTTGGTTAACAGAAATATTACATGAGCGTTATCAGTAAAGCGTCAGTGTTAGTCCGCAAAGTGTGAGTTCCGAGCTCAACCAGTAGTGTAAACACTTTCGTAAATAACAGCCGAGGTAAATCTGGGAGCGATGTATGTCTCAGCTGAAATGAGGGACTGACAGGTAAAATCCGAGTAAATACGGAGAGGGGTCATTTGAACACTCTTGATGACCAACTTCAGCTCTCAAACTGGCAGAAGAAAAAGGAACTAGAACATTTCACGAGATGAATTATTGCCTTTAAAACAAACCATGTTCAACAAGTTCGCTGGCGAAGATTAATCACTGTACATACATACTGTACATATGTCATATAAGGAATTCTTTAACACAATGCCCAGATTGTTCTATAAATGTACATCAAGGGACTACACGTCAACTATCATAGCCACAGAAACCCATCTGCCTTCCAATAAATTGCACGGATTCTCCACCTTGTTTGGCCTCAAGCAAACAACACCACATTACTGCTGCCTGAACTGCAACGGATCTGTTGACTATCGGTAAGATCTTTATAAGAGTTTCCTACACTGTTCATTTAGGTCTGATGAATGCCTGTTTGAGCCTAAAGTTGTGCCTGCCTAAATCTTCCTCAGAGTCTCCTAGCTGCCGAAACATACGATTACTATCATGAATTCACCACTGGTTGGCTTCCAACCAAACCTAGCAGCCATGAACACTCTGACACTTCAACAATACATTCACTGATGTTACTATAGTAAGGTCAATGAACACTTGGAGTAAGATAACAGAGTAATTCAAACGCATCAAATACTCCACTCCTCTCCTCCACTCTGCTGCATTCTACTCCATCCTCTACTTCGCACCATTCTAACTCTCGTACCGTCTTGTCTTTTTTTCTTTTTTCCCTTTCCTTTCCTTTCTTTACTCTTCTCTATTATACTCTACTCTCCTCTCCTCCACTCTGCTGCATTGTACCGTCTAACTCTTTTACCGTCTTGTCTTTTTCTTTTTTTCCTTCCTTTCCTTTCCTTTCCTTTCCTTTCCTTTCCTTTCCTTTCCTTTCCTTTTCCTTCCTTTCCTTCTCTTCCTTTTCTTTTCCTTTCCTTTCTACTCTACTCTATTATACTCTACTCTACTCTCCTCCACTCTGCTGCATTGTACCGTATAACTCTTGTACCGTCTTGTCCTTTTCCTTTCCTTTCCTTTCTACTCTACTCTATTATACTCTACTCTACTCCACTCTGCTGCATTGTACCGTCTAACTCTTGTACCGTCTTGTCTTTTTTTACTTTCCCTTCCCTTTCTTTCCTTTCCTTTCCTTTTATTCTACCCTACCCTACCCTACCCTACCCTACCCTACCCTACCCTACCCTACTCTACTCTACTCTACTCTACTCTACTCTACTCTACTCTACTCTACTCTACGCTGCTCTGCTCTGCTTTACTCTGCACTGCTCTACTCTACTCTACTCTACTCTACAGTAGTCTAATCTCTTCCTTTCTATTGTTCTATTCTATTACGTGCATTTCATAGCATTTCTTAATTTACATGTACCATTTGTGATGAGCCCTAATGTTTACCAATTGATCTACTTTTGCTAACTCGGTTGTCACCTCTTCCTCCTACAAAACATGTATCCAAATGCCATTTTCCTATATTTTGCCCCATTTCAAATTTGTAAGTGTGTGTTGATCAGGTTATTTTAACAGGGAAGTGGACCCCTACAAACTGCCAAGAAACTTACCACTTTCCATAGCAATGGAAACAGCTTCAATTCCCCCACTTGTTGTGTACTCAACGAACTCAATGTTGCCAAGATTGAGAATAGCAGACAACAGCTGATAGACTGACAACACTTCCGCGTCTGAAAACCCTATCACATCCATGGCTGTCTGTTAAAGAGAAAAAAACAGAATGCAAGACAATTTTAATACTCTCTCATCTTGTGATTTTGAATAACTATCAGTTGTAGTTCAAAACAATCTATTCTTAAAGTACTGAACTTAGAAAATACCTTCCTACAATGTGTAGTATCTTTACAATTATCTGTATTATTGTGAAAGAATAACATAAATATGTTTATATGTATTTATGTTTATACATGCATACGCGTGTACGTGTCTATGTGTGTGTGTGTGTGTGTGTGTGTTTTGATCTTATTCTTGATCGTCACTCATCACTTACCGATCAATCAAACTTAA
>JAOBYE010035345.1:0-22437 GCA_025403585.1 Parazoanthus swiftii | reverse complement strand
GTTGGGGGAGGAAACCGGAGTACCCGGAGAAAACCCCCGACGTCGGAGAGGGACCGCAAACCCAGCTCACATACTTCTCACGCCGGGAGTCGAACCCGGGTCGCATTGGTGAGAGGCCACTCTTGCCACTACGCCACCCCGACGCCGCTTGACAGTAGACAATACTAAGCATTGTGGTTGGCGGTTTTTAATATTACCTTATTGATTGTGTTTCCACTCTTGTCTAGTAGATTGACAATGATCTCGGAATGTAGGCCCTCGCCAAGTCTCACTTTCGGGCTTAAACAGGAACACTTTAGTGCCGCGGGTGGACCTGCAGTCGACCTGCAAACACATGATTTGGGAATTTTATCAACGAGAAAGCAACAAGAGCGAGAACGACTGCCGAAAGTTAAACTTCTCGAGTCTCTTTTATCTTTCTGTTTCACTTACTCAGTCTGTTTCTGCGATGGTCCGTGAAAAGAATAAATCAGATGCACTAGTTTTGCGACTAAACAAGTGCGGCAGCAATTGCCATTTAAATATCTACGCTGACCACAAAACCCCACAATTGAGCTTCTTGTTTTTCAATTAATCCTAATGTTTTGTAATTAGTCCTAATGTTTGTGCCGTTCTTGCAGACGTTGTTGTCCTTTTGCCCGATCTCCGTGTAGGACGAAATCAAGGTCAAGCTTTGCGGTTAGATCACCAGGTTTTATTACACAAAATAACTCACGTTACAAGATTCTGAGCGAATATCGAAGATTCTAAACCAAACTGTAAATCTTTTTGCATATGTGTCTAGTCTATGTCTTGATCGTTTTTAACTTAGTATATTATCTACAGTTTTGGCTATTCCTTGTAAAACAGTTTTCATCTATTTTGAAAATGTAAATCTTAGTTTTGCACAAGCCCGTTTGAAGCAGTTTAAGGTTTGTTCCCACGTGTTATGTCTTTTAACAATTAAACGATTGACTGATAGACTGATTTGTCCAAACTATAAATATTTTCTGTAACTAAATGCATTATATAAATTTGATATGGTAAATTTATATAGCTTTCAATATTTTGTAGAGAAGGTCGACTGAGCTCTACTGCACTTAAATAGATTGTTTTATATTCTTCTTTGAGTTCAATGTTTTCCCAGGAGAATATAAATATAATACATTTAGAAGGGATCAATGTGCGTTTCTGGCCAATGACCCACTCACCCCTCCCCTAAATCTAAAGTTAACCTTAACCCAGACCTTGCTTTTAATCCTAAACTGAGGGAGGGGTGGGTGGGTAGCTGCCCCAAAACTTACATCGATCCCTTTTAAGTGTACTATATCTACATTCTCCTAGGAAAACATAACGTATCATTTGTTACTGATTCGGACCCTCAATACGCAAAGCATTATGGTAAGGGAAAAATTGAGAATCACTCTAAACGGACCAGAGTATTCTATAAAACATACAGTGTGCCAATAGCCAAAATTTATTATTATTATTATTATTATTATTATCATTTTTCTTTATTTAATCCTTTTTCACTGCATATGTGTACAAAAGTAAAAGTAAAAAAATAAGACGTTGTTACAAAGATATGTATTAACAAAGGAAAAAAAATAAATGCAGTGGGGAAGGAATAGAAAGGAACATAAAGAGCCATGCTGCGCTATTCCACCGGGAAAAAAATTACAATGCAAAAAAAAATGAAAAAAAAAATGAAAAAAAAATGAAAAAATAAACAAACAGATCAAGCAAGTCAATAGAAAATTACGCAACTTACTTCACAGTAAAGGAAAACTCGAGTCCAGTGCCTCCACTTAAGCTTACTTGACAATATTTGGGTTCGTTTACTGATGCTGGAGCCTTGAAGCAAAGTAAAACAATGAAATGAAAGATATCACTGAGTTCTATGTAATAAAATGCCCCCCCCCCCTCATGTTGAGAAACTGCCTGAGCGGTCAGTGGATCTATAAATACTTTCTTTAATGTTGAATACGTGTACCGATCTGGTTTTGAAAAAAACTTGGAATGTTTAAAATGTAAAAAAAAATGTTTTCAGACGCCTTCTAAGGCGGTCATCAGAGAGATATTTCAGTTCTACGATTATATCACCCTTTCTGATTTTTAAATCAAGACACCATAATTTATTCCCAAATCATCTGCTAGATTAGCTCTTACTATACCACATAACACACACCTCATTATATATGTCCTTTTTTTAAGAGTTGTAAACTTGTAAAAAAATTACGCTCAGTTTTGCGACAGCATGTTGACAATCCGGCTCCTGCCATTTCTAAAATCCCCCCCAGGGGGATGATATATACTGATGATACTGTATAGCACACAGTACTTAGCTAAATCTTACTTTGATATCTGGTAGAAGACCTTGTTTGATAAGCTCCTTGGAAGCCTTGGGAATCCAGTTAACCTGAAAAATTGCAAAAAGCAATTGAAAAACACGTGAGATATGCTTAGCATATTACTCAGTAATTGAAGCGTTGCAGACACATGCTCTCGGTTTGTACCTCCAGATTATAAAGGAACAAGCTAACAATGGACATTAATTAACCCTTGAATGGACAAAGGGGAACCGTTTGGATATCCTAAGGATTTCTCTGATCCAAAATCTGAAACTATAAAAATTACAGTACGTGTAAGGAAATGTATGTGAATTTGTTGACATCTCCACTCATAAGTTAAGTATAAAAGATTTGATAAATTCAAGTATAAACCAAGAAACGTGAATTTTTGACCAAGCAAATTCTTCTCTCTGTTTTCCTTTCCATTCTTCAATATTTCTTATTTGAGCATGTAAACTGATGTTTTCTATTGATTAAAAGAAAATTTGATGCAATTTCTTTAAAGTTCGGTGTTTTTTGAAAATTCCAAGAAGGTGGCCAAGATGGCGGACATGTTGCCCAATGACTGTTTCCATTGCAGCAGTTCTTAGTCATGAAAGTTTTTTATGTTTAATATGTTAAAAATCTCTGATTGGGTAAGGAAGAAGAATATCTCTTAAGCTAATCTTTTTTAGATTGGCTTAACAGGTTTAATGTACTTTACTCACTGCATCTAATTAAACTGTGAAACTTCACTGTTAAACTAGTGAAAGTGCATTGCTCAAGCTTCTCTTGTAATAAGGTAACCCTATAGGTAAACTATTTCTTGACTGTATGTGTAGCTGGAAATATCATAGTTAGCATATATGGGCGTTATCTGGGGGATGCGCTCAGTTATCACTATCATTGTCATCATCATCATACTGAAATTCAACACTATTGTCATCATCATCTTTACCATATTCATCATCATCATCATACTCGAACTCATAATCATAATCATCATCATCATCATACTCAAATTCAACATTGTCGTCATAATCATCATCACCATTACCACATTTATCATTGTCATCATCATACTCAAATTCATCATCATCATCGCCATCATCATCATACTTGTATTCACCATCACAACCATCATCATCACCATCAGGATAAATCACCCATCGGGGTGGTAACTGACCTTAAGTCTACCTGCGAGGGAGTTATCTATGTTCAGTTCACGTTGACCTTCATCTAGTATTCGGAAGCCTGAAAACAAGACAGTATAATCAGAACCAAAATGCATTCGAAACACCATTACCACGCAATACCAACATCACTAACATACTTGGTCACTCACCATATAGTTGGAAAGTTTGATAGATCAAAATCTACTAACATAAAGACATGAAAAAGGTATGCGGTAGCCGTAATCCGAATATTTGCGTTGCATTTTTTAAACAGCAGTGACAAGTCTAAAAACTTTAGATTACACTTCAACCATTTGCTACAACCACTTGGCAAAGAAAATACAAAAACTTCATACTCGCATTAAATGTCTTGAAGCAGTTAAATACATTTGATATTTGAAAAAAATATGTTGTGGCTACTTTTTCTGCAACTGACAGGTTTATATCCTGAGAGTCTAGACCAAATATACGATATTGAAACGAGATACCCGCTCACTTGACGCCCTCTTCAAGAAGCGCAAACAAGCAAAATGTTCGCCACAATCTTGAAAAACTACGACATAAAACTTCTGGTACATGACGTCCGTCGACTGTAGCAGTTCACAATGACCTCCAAGTTAGATCACTAAAGCTGCTTGTCTTTTTTGTTTTGTTTGTCATATTTTCTTGAAGATCTCAAACTTTATTCCATCACTTTTGTATACATCAAATACGGTAGTAACGTAGTTCTATCGTCTCTAATTGTGATCGTTCAACAAAGCAGCTCTTTTGTAATTGCTTGTTTATGTATTGTTTTATGTTGGTTATTATTGTCGTTTTTGTTCGATTAACCAGTCAGAGATCCGCTTCATGCAGCTGTTGTTCGACCCCATCAAATATAGTGTTAAACAACATCGTTATTTATAATATATAAACGTGATCTTACATCTTGTTTACATGGAGATGACGAATTGACGAATCATATTTGTGGCTTAGCGAGGCAGTCTCAAACCATATTTATAGAAAAATGAATTTTACAACAAAGTTGTTTCCTTGCCTTCAACAAGCCTAATTTCGACCATTTACCTTTCAGTTCTTCGCTTCGTAGAACAAACAGGCAGTGTATAAAAAATTAGCTTTATGGTTTAGTTTACGAAGTTGCTCTCGCAATTTGTTATAAGTTAAAAAAAATGCGCTGGAGTTCCTTACTCAATCCCGAGACCGTCTCCCCTGCAGGACTATTGATCTCCTGTCCATCCTCCAGCAGCTTCTTCTCTTGGGTTCCCTGTGGTTGATAGAATACCTCCAGGCTGGAAGCCCTGGTGCTCGGCGTGACAATGATGGTCCTCTCAACAGCTTCAACGTCTTTGTGGTGCTAGCAAAATACAGCATCGTCAGATGGGCAGAAACTTTAAAACTACATCACAGACGGAACACAACAAAGCGATTACAAAGGGAGGCCCGACAAAAAACAGTTTCAAAACACAAACAAATAATTAACTTGAGAGGTGGTTTGCCAAACTAGAAATAAATCCACTCTACCGGTGGTATATGGGGGACATCTACAAGACACTCAGCGGGCTTCACACAAACAAACCACCGCTAATGACAAGCGCCACAGCCCCAACATGCTTTGCGGGACGCTACTTAACCCAGTCTCCGCCGCAACCGCGGAATGGCGATATACAAAACTGCCCCAGAACCATAGGACCATTGCTTACGCTGAAGTCATAAGAGCGAACTTCATGACCGAACAAACATGGACTCTGAACATGATTTCCACACAGGTTGTCGAAACGTCGGTCACGACCAACAGCAGTTTTTTCAAAGGACTACATTCTCCCAAACGATCAACCAACTACAAACACAAATGACAATGTGATGGCTTACGTTTGCAAAGGGGTTTTCAAATCTGATTATCAATAAAAGGCATATGAAAATTTGCCTCAAGTGAAAATGATGCCAAGAAACTAAAACATTTAGTACAATGCAGTCTAATCTATAGCAGTAACGCCCTCTACCTGTAACTCGATCTTTGCTTTTAACTTGGCCACGTATTTCATGTCTTTCAGCATGATATCTGCTCCTGTGAGTGTTGTTTTCCCGGATGTGCTGCAATCCCCAATATAGGTTGGTAACCCTGGGCTGCCTGTGAGCTACACAAGTAAAGTCCTTTATGAACGTTTCTAAATTTAATAAGTAATGCCTGAGCTACACAAGTAAAGTCCTTTATGAAAGTTTCTAAATTTTATAAGTAATGCCTGAGCTACACAAGTAAAGTCCTTTATGAAAGTTTCTAAAGTTAATATGTGATGCCTGAGCTTCACAAGTAAAGTTCTTTATGAACGTTTCTAAGTTTAATAAGCGATGCCTGAGCTACACAAGTAAAGTCCTTTATAAAAGTTTCTAAATTTAATAAGTAATGCCTGAGCTACACAAGTAAAGTCCTTTATGAAAGTTTCTAAATTTAATATGTGATGCCTGAGCTACACAAGTTATGTTCTTTATAAACATTTCTAAATTCAATAAGTGATGCCTGAGCTACACATGTTAGTGATAATTACGACATTCTCTATCAGCTATGGGATGCCTGTAATCTACTAAATCTAAATCGCTTTTAAAATTATATAGTCAAAGTGGGAAGCATGCAGGCTGCGCAAATTAAATGGATTTAATAATACTTCTTTTTCACGTTAATAATAATAATAATAGTAACAATTATAACTTATCATTTATTAGCTTACATTGCACAACTATTAGAATTAATAAGTATGTACAACTTTAACACTTAAAAAATGTTTCTTTAAAATTTCTCAGTGGGAAAACTCACAATACTTTGCAGTTCTACCGTTAAAGGGGCTGTCTCACGGTGAAACACCGACACTTTTGAAGTACCTCATGTTTGCAAATTTAGGTAAAATTTCATAAAATAAGGAACTCTATCTAACTAAATTGTTCCAGAAAACAGAAAAGAATAAAAGATGTTAAGTGGATTATGGTTCATCAAAATTGAATTCTTGTTGGGATGAACAGGAATCAAATGTAGCTAAATGTAGAGTAGTTCTGTTTGTAACGTCGAGCCTAACCAGTTTTTGCAATTACTTTTGTTCCTTCGCCACGTCTCTTTTTTGTCCAATGGACGTTAAAGGGGAGGGGGTTTAGCCGTGGACATTATGGTAATTTTTTTTAGCATTAAAGAAACTTACAGTAGCTTGACAAAGTCAGAATAGACGTTATCGGGGGAGGGGGGAGGGGGTTTCAGGATAACGTCCATTGGAATTTTTTTTTTTTTTTTGGTTTTTGGACGACCCCTTACAGTTTGTTTGATTACCCAATCAGAAAGCCGCTTCAACCAGCTAGTGGTCAACCCTACGACCCACCATTGTAATTTCCTCATGTGTAATTGACCTGAACCTGAATCATTACCTTGCATACAACGTTTAGCCGCGGCTGTGCTGTGTTGTTTCCAGCTTTGTCCTGCACGTGAACTTGTACTTGAAGAGGGGAGCCATTCTCAATGCTTATCTCCTCTGAAGCCGGAGTCACGACTAGTTTCTCAGGTGGACCTGCAACAGTAAAATAATTACAAGTTTAACATTTCACTCCAATAGTGATGTGTTTGTAAAATTCCCATCACATATCTCCATACATTTCTTATAAACAGTTTGGGAGAATTCCGAACTTCATCTCAAAAACCAGAGTGTACGATCAGTTCCTACAGCCAATCAGGTTGTTTTATAGATACCATAAAGAGAAGACAGATGTTGATCAACATGGCTCTTTTTTGCATTTGTTTTTCCAAATTCTGTTGTTGTGCAGCACTGCTTTTGGTGGACTACATTCCTGGCGTTTTGCTCTATTTTTTATGTATTTATTCATTCTTTCATTCAATCATTTATTTGTTTTACCCATATATTAACTCCACTGGTATGTTTACATAACAATCCTTTACATTTACAATTTGATTAGAAGTTACAGTTTACAATTATATTTGAAATTTTATCACAAGGCCACACCAATTTCATTTACTGTTCAGTTTTATGGACTATTCGGGTCAACAGACCATTCTCACGCTTTTTGAGTCAATTAAAAACCTGATGTAGCACTCTATAAGTGCCAGAAATGAGAACAGCGGGTCAAACCTATAACGTACTGAAAATTTGGGGATTTGATATTAAAAACTGTAAAAAAGTTTTTGGAAAAGTTTTTATGGTGTTTGACAATTTTCAAGAAAATTGAGATGTTATCTAGTAATTTCTGTCTGAAACATCGGAATTCGGTCTCCTCGCTGACAAGGATATGGAAAATATACCATTGTAAAAACTCCTATAAAAAACATGTCTAAACTGTCTTATTTCCAGATTGGGAAAGCACTGAGGAAATCCACTCTCTCCTTACCTGGTAACAGCCTTATCTTCAGGCTTTGGCAATCTTCATCCAGTCCTGGAAGGGTAATCTTCAAATTGAAGTCCTGTACGACAGCAACATATCACCCACGGTTCATACAGACCTCAAACGTTTTTTCAAGGTCAATTAGCACTGCCCTGTTTCACTATGATGTCACAGGGTGCATGAGAGCACCAACAAAATCACTCTTAACTTCAATTTAAAAAGTCCGTATCAGTTTTATTTCATCTTTCCTTCGCTTAGTTAACCATAAGAGCAATTTAGTTAAACGTTTAATTGAAAATACTCTATCGCGGTGTTTTTCAAGCATCGAAATATTATTTGTTTAAATTTTTTTGCCCTACTTTAATCCATTAATGCAATAGAAATACGTATACCAGGGCACGAAATAATTTCTGAAGAGTCTCCGGGCACGATGACCGGCCAAGTTCATTATAACTCGGTCAAGTACCGTTTCTGACCGGTCAAACTTACAAGATAAGTAACTCTTTAAACAGGGGCCCAAGAACCAAAAACGTCGTTGCTTAGGGCTAATAGCACTGTAAAGCGGAGAATTTGTACAGCGACGCTTGCATGCAGGAAATGATAATCGTATGACGTGATTCATAGCAGCACTGTCTGGAAGAAGGTTGACTGAAGAACATGGAAATTTTAATATATAATTTATTTCATTTTCAATACGATCGAATGTGACCGGACAACATGACCGGCAAGACGAAAGGTTGACCGGTCAATGATCCAATCAGTCCGGATATTGTCCGTTGACCGGCCGTTATTTCGAGCCCTGTATTATGAAAGCGAATTACCACTCATCCTGCTTCAGGTTTAGTCCACAAACTTATCGAAAATAGCAGTAAACAACATTATCACTTCATTTAAACTAAAAAACAAAGCACCGAGACTCCTGTTGCGAGTTAGAAATATGTAAACAAACTGTGACGTTATAGTGAAATAGGTCAATGACTCGTTTTGCAAAAAGAAAATTAACGTCAACCTTCAGTTAACACTAGCTAGAACCAGAGATATATACAAGAAACTTTCAAAGCTTCTTCTTGCCTCAGCATTCTCGCGTAAAGTCTTGAAGAAGCTTTCTTGGAAATCCAAGGATGTTTCAACAGGAATCAAGGACATCTTGCTAAAACTAACAACTTTGCCGAAGAAATCCTTTAGCAACTTCAAAACTTAGGGACCCTATAAGTACTGTTGCGTATTTTCAATAACAATCTTGTGCGAACCCTTGTTACCAGTGGAGACTAGCAGCTAATTAGTTAACAATACCACAAACCCCTTTTGCTAGTTTTAATAATGTGGGTGTTTTACAGCTATGACTGTGGAACAAGTGACTGACAGGAAAAGATTTGAGAAACTACCGCGGTGAGCACACAAGTTCAAATGAATAAAACACATAGAAAAAAGGACGACTTTACATTCTGGACAAAAAAACATTTTTGCCTTGCACTGTACATAACAAAATGCAAGGTGGTAGTGATTGGTTCTATTTTAAAACGTTACTTTACATTTACCAGAGGTCGGATTCGAATCAAGCAAATTTAAGAAAATTGAGGTACTGTAGGATTCATCTCTAAAAGTTTATCAAAAGGCTACTGTTACTTAATGCTAGTTAACGGAAAAGTCTTGTGTACAAACCTTTCCTGCATGTGATGGTACAACGCCAACTGCCGACACGCCCTTGATGATAAGACTGTTGTTCTTGGGAGATGTACCACTATAACTGATGTCCAGGCCACTGGAGGAGAGAAAACGGACTTTATCAGTTGCTTGCTATTTCAAAAATCATTTCTTGGAAATGATACATATTGTTTTATGCAAACATAATCACAAGCCTCACAATAAATACATGATACAACCTGTTTGATACAAACATGATGCTCAGATGCAACAACAAAATGTTGGTGTGAAGCACGAACATCCGATGGAAGGAGGAGAGAAACAAAAATACCCCTTTTCTCTTTTCTTGATGCCTGTGCTGCTGCTGTATTTCAACTTGGTTTCCAGTGTTCTGTTGTCTTTCCATGGTTGTTATACCTCGATATACCGAAAATGCTGTTGTATTCCGCTACTTTCCCTCTGTTCCCAGTCTTAAGTAAACACAAGATTTTTGTTTCTTGTTTAAGGTTGCAACGGAGATTTAAAACGTAGTTAACGATTATGTTTTGGAGTGGAGAAAGCTAATGACGGATATTCTTTCAAGCATCAGGAGACATAGTTTCCTATTTCTAAATTAAAGAGTTTTTTAAACTAGTTTGTCTAACATACACAAGCAGGCGAGATAAACCTTTCTTACTAAAGATGACCTTGCACAAACCAAGAGTGATTTAACCTTGAAACACTTAGAAAACTAGTAAAGTTGCCACTGGCTTTTACATGTCTTGAAGAGTAGATGTATTTCACGTTAGTAATTGCTTATCTCCAAAGCTGAGAGTTTTAAAAACTTCAAACTCTGATGCGTGAGTGTAGCACGATAACAGAAAAAATTACTGCACACAAAATGTCTACTCTGTACGTTAGTGATACTAACAGATCTAGGCAGGCTAGAACTTGTTTGTTTCATAACGTTATTAGGTAGCCATACTTTGCACTTATTACTGGTGTCAAGTCACCAGTGGCCTTGCAGGGGTTGTCAAATTCATCCAGCAGATTAATGGGGATCTAGAGATCAATACAGATATATAAAACATTAAACAGTGGTAAGCTGAAAAGGAAGTTACAATGTAGACATACACGTGCAATGATGGATCCAAGGACCGTTTTTTCTAAGTCAAATGAGTCAATGATTTGTAAGTCAATAAGTTGTGAATACATTTACAATAAATGCCAAATGTTGCCCAAGTGGAAGTTGTTAGACCAGCACAATCTTCACAGATAATGCCTTGCCACATTTTAACGACTCGTTTTATTTTTCGCTGGCTGAGGCACGAATGAAGCGGAAAATATTTTACTTGCATACCAGAGGGAGCCTGGGGCGAGCCATGGAGGCAAGGTCACGTGGTATGACGAATCATTTTGTGGCCTTCCCTCCCTCTCACCCCTGCCAAGATAGCGAATAATTGTGTTAGAATGTCTAACATCTGGCAGAGTTGGCAGTTTGGCTGCAGAAGCTGGATTTTATTTACATACATGTATGTCTTAGTGCATTTTTGGGACTAAACAGTGCTTGGCATAACTCCCGATGGTGGGCAAGACCTACTATTTCTCCACAAACGAAATACGCACTTCGCAATGTAGAAAAACTAGTGAGATTATCCCGATAAAAACACAGACCTCAGTGGTGGAGAGTTAACACAGAAATGTTAGACAATTTGTTTGCTGGTTAGTGAGTACTAAGACAGTATAAAGTTTCAGACTCATACCTGAAACGGTACAGCAACCCTGAGAGGATTGTCTAACATTCCTACGGAAAACTTGTCAGGTTTACCCTCTGAAACAGGCAAAACCAATTGCATGGGTAAGTGAGAAGACATTCCTTTAACTCTGTAACGTGAATTAATACCAGTTTCCTTATTTCACTGACATTATTTACATTAGCTGCAAAACAACACAAAGAAAATCACTCCCGTTTGACGTCCAAGTTAGCTTCGATTCTGCTCCTTTTTATCACTCACACAAATATGACAAACAATTTTTGTCCACCATTGCAAGTGAAACTGCCAAAAAGTGTCTAAAACCGCATCCGTTTTTCTACCATCCATACTATAGGAAAAGGGCAGCACCTCATTTAACCAGAGAAGAGGTCTAGCAACTTCTGCTTAGGTTATGAGACAATAGTGCCTTACCTATGACAGTGAACTTGATCTTATGACTTGGCAGTCCTTTGACAGGCGCGGCTGTAGAGCTATCACTAAGGAGAACTTGTAGCTGTAGTGTGTGTGGACCGAGGTGGGTGATATTTTCTGTTTACACAAACAAAACAAAGATTGCCAACAAATACATGTACAGAGCTCTGCAAATAATACTTTCGGTAAAATTTTCATTGAAAGCCGGGGTTTGAACGAGGATTTCAAAGACGCGCAGTGAGTGAGTTGTGTGCACATTGCGTGATATCACGTAAAAGTAAAGCCACTTCAGTGCTTTAACATCCAATCAAATTACATCATTTCGGTCACGTGCATGCCAAATATCGAGTGGCCAATATCGTGAAACATTAGGCCAGCACGTGACCGAAATGGCGTGATTTGATTGGGAGTCAATACAAGCGTTTCGGGTGAGGAATGATAAACACATATATGTAGACAAGGAAATATAAAATATGTTAAAGCTGATAGAAATTCATTCAAAACGCTCGGATATCGGATCTCAATGAAGTTTATCTCAATGAAGTTTATCTCGACGTTCAACGTTTCCAGTTCAGCTATTTGTACAAAAGGATACTGTTGGTTGTTCCTTTGGGTTTGTGAATGTATTAAAACACACCCTTTTCGGAAGGTATACCCTTACAAATATCGTAATCAATTCTTCTATGACTTAAAATAAATGAAGTCGGTGCAAAAATGGCCTTAGGCCCAGTTCAGACGTCGTGCTTCTGCCGTGGTCACATGGTATAAGATGCCAAAACAAAATACAATTAACTAGAAATGTGTGATTTTTCTTGTTTTACATTTCCCAGTGACCCCTGGCACATTCTTTTGCGTTCCAGTTTGGCGTATTTTGTACCGGGTGATCTCTAGCTGCAAAGGGCCTATTACTGATATAGCCACATCTCTGATACAAAATTCAATGCCAGCTGAAATGTTACCCATTTTTCTGAACCAGTAGGGCCAGCTCTTGCCACCATGTTGACACATGTGGTGTGTGATCATCTTATCCCCCTCTTTATCTCCACCTGAAATGTTTTGACAGAGAAATTTTACTGAACACTCCAACTCTCGTCTTCATGATTAAAAAAACAATCACAATAGCAAGCTTCAATTAACATAACTTTATTATCAACTTTATTATCTCGAATGAGATAAACCTAATTAGATTGGTAAAAAGAATTAGCCCCAAGATATAATGGCCCAGTCAGTGACTCCAACTCGGTCAATGGATAACACATCAGAGTCATACCACTGCCTTGTATCCTGAAAATACCCCAAAAGGCAACACTGCAATTGCTCAATTTTTTTTTCTTTTTTTGCAGGAAAGAAAAATTCGTATAGGTAGACCACTATCATAATATGCCCTAGTGGACAAAAACAATTACTTCAAATTGGACAAGTTTCAAGTTCTCATACATTTACTGTACTAATTTCCGTCAGCCACTCCCCAGTACAAATTGCAACAGAAATGGATAATAAATATCCTACAAGCATTGTTTCTTGCTCGAGCGAGGTAACACGTATTCTGCACTTGTAACAATGGGTTTTTATAGATGCAATGTCCCGCAATTCGTACGGAAGAGCATTTCAAACTTTGCTTTCCAGGATAACTTGGTTGGGGTGGGGAGGGGGGAAAGAGTGCCAGCCCTCTTTTCACTTCTGGAATGGCGAGTTCAAGTTGTTCAATAACTCGTAAGTAATTTTGACATCTTTGTTAGTGTTCTGCTGTCACCTTCGCTCACTGTAAACCACAGTCATCACTTACAATGACGTCACTTCCACTCACTGTAAACCACAACCATCACTTACCATGACTTCACACCCACTCAATGTAAACCACACCCATTGCTCACCATAATAATATAATAATATAAAATCTTTACACAGGAAGGCTCCTGTCACTCAGAGAGTGGTTTTCAAGGAGGTCCTCAAATAAAGTATATATAAAAAAAGAGCTAAAACACGATCTAAAACTAAAACTATATAATCTATCTATCTAAATACTAAAAATCTATCAAAAGTTAAAAATGAGCAGCTAAAAAATTAAAATTTAATTTCTGCTAAATATTTGTATAAAAAGTAATTAAAAATTGTCTTTGGCGCTGGAGCCCTGAGCTGCTTTGGAAGCAAGTTCCATTCTAAAATGGCCTTGTAGTACGTTGTTCTTCTGAGGCATTCTGTTTTGGGTCGTTCCAGCCAGGGAATATAGTTGTTTCTCAATTCCCAGCGGTGCTCAGTGATTTGCCTAAAGCAGTTCAAGTGTTCTGGAATGTAACCCTTTATTGCATTCTGTACTAACTTAACTCTATGAGTAAAACATCTTGATGACAGTGGCATAAACGTCACTTCCACTCAATGAAAACTACAACCATCACTTACCATGACGTCACCTCCGCTCACTGTAAACCACAGCTATCATTTACAATGACGTCACTTCCACTCACTGTAAACCACAACCATCACTTATCATGACCTCACAGTCACTCAATGTGAACCACACCCATCACTTACCATGACGTCACTTCCGCTCACTGTAAACTACAACCACCACTTACCATGCCACAATACTTTAAGTTCCAGTAACAGCTTCTTTCGGTCTCCTGGTAATTTACTGATTGATTCTCCTTTTCCATTCACTATGTCCACCTTCATGGCCCCTGAAACACAATCATTTAATACATAACACTATGTCACAGACCACACAACAATACGAAGAGAATAACTCTTACTAGGGACCTTAAGAGCTGAGACGCGAACGTCTTTCCCCTTCTTGTTTGTATAACTCATTCGTTTCTTTTTTTTGTTATACCAGCCCAAAAAATATGAGAATGTAATGACTTAGAAGCTTCATTTTTGAAGCCGTACAAAAATTGAAATGATTCATACTCTAACGTTCACGTTCTCTACAAAACTCCAGAATTAAGCTTTTCACGGTCTGTTTCTAAAGACGACGGTTGAAAGGTGCCTAGTTGGTTGCTGTAATCAAGTCTATTGTTTTGTTATGTTATTGTTAACGTCCTCGTTGTTTAAGCTCTCTATTTACAAACGAGTAAATCCCGAAATAGTTTCGTTTTAACTCTTCGTGGAAAACTTGACCAAGAACTACTTAGTTATACGCTCAATGGAAAACCCTCTTACAGTATTTTGTAAGCGTCAAATTTGATTTGCTTGCATTTTGTTATATTTTGTCTTACTTAAATCCAATAAAGCAACGATAGTAAGTATTTCGTAAGTGTTACGCCACTCCATCGGCTTGAGATGCAATTCATAAAGCTATCAAAATTTTAACAAAGACAACATCACTAAACTCAAATTCAAAACTTTGTAATACATCTGTTAAAAGTTTGAACAATATAAACAGTTATCTCATAGTGAACTTCGCCAACATCATTGCAGGTTCTTGTTCAACATTTGTGGTTGTTAAATGTATACAAGTACCAAACAATCCTTCTACTAAGAGACAATAAATAACAATCATATATTTCCGAAGATATTATCTAGTATTGCAGAAGGTCGTTTCCGTTTCATAGGCGAAGGTCGTTACAAAACGTTACCAAACTACATGTACAGTAGCAGACGTGTAATAACCAATACTTCAGTCTGTAATCAAGATGCTGATCTAAAGATCACCACAGTTTCGCTCAGCACTCACACTGAGACACAAAATGGATCTGGGACATGCTAAATTATAAAACATTCACCATAATCAATTTATTCAAGTTTTTGTTTTCGTGGCTTTGTGCTTGTGGTCTTTTGATACATAACTTACGCATTTTCATTTAATAAAAATAAGAAGAAGAAGAAGAAAAAGAAGAAGAAGAAGAAGAAGAGATGAAGAAGAAGAAGAAGAAAAAGAAGAAGAAGAAGAAGAAGACAGGAAGAAGAAGAAGAAGAAGAGAGGAAGGAGAAGAAGAAGAAGAAGGAAAAGAAGAAGAGAGGAAGAAGAAAAGGAAGAAAAAGAAGAAAAAGAAGAAGAAGAAGAAGAAGAAGAAGAACAACAACAACAACAACAACAACACCACATGCAGTGATTTTCAGTGGGGCCCATTCTGATTGTGGTTTTGACGAACCGACGGCACCTGGGAAATGTCAGTCTACACACACACACACACACGCGCGCGCGCACGCGTACTGATGGATCATGTATTACTTTAAAGGATATGCTGCTTCACGATCTCTTACCAATGGTTGTTCCCGCGGGTAGTTTGGTGTTCGGTTCCAGTTTGTCACCCTCTGGCCACTCGATCACTAATTTACTGGGTAACCTAAGAAGCATCAAACCATTCAACAACTGTGACAAAAGGCTGAGGTAGATTGTGGGTAGCAAGCCAAAATTAAGACTGTTGCACATTCAGAGGATACAGGGACTGACAGAAGGGAGGAGGGAAGGGTACCCTATAAGTGACCACAAGAAAGGATATAGGTACTTGAGAGTATTATTATCATTATTGTTAATATTATTATTATTATTATTATTATTATTACTATTACTATTATTATTATTAGAATTATTATTAGTAGTAGTAGTATGAATGTATTTATGCCATGCCTTGAAAAATACAGCCAATCACAGGTCAGGATTGCCGTTGCATATTCTGCGGTATGCAACGGGCAGTATTCTACTGACCTTCCCGTCATTTATTGTGCGCAACAGTTATGCCGGCGTTCTCAAAATCAGCTCCGATGCTTTTCAACTCTTGCAAACGTTTCCGAACAGTTTCGATCACGTCCGAAGATTTTCCGAACATTTTTGAAAAAAATTTCCTAAAAAAACTGTTTTGAACCATTTCCGAAGTTTTCCTAAAATTTTCGAAGACTTCGACCTCTTCCAAGAATTTCCTTGAATTTTCCAAAAATTTAGGCATGGCATAAATTAGTTATGCAATGTTTTCTCGTGGGATACCGTGGAAAATGCCACTTGTCACTTGCATTTTCTTCGTATACACACTCGCCTAAAGGCTCGTGTTTATACGGAAAATACAAGTGACGCGTGGCATATTCCACGGTATCCCACTTGAAAGCATTGCATAACTAGTATGTATGTACGTGCTTAATAGAAGAAACTGAGATGTAAAGAATTTGCCTTGTGTTTAAACTTTTTAAAAGTATAACGTTTTCCCAAATGTTCAAAAAGAACAGCACGAAAACGTTTATTCTTATTACAATTTAGAACATTTTTCAATAATTTAATGTCCCAACACATTTCCACGAAACGTATAGAGACAAGGACTGAAAACGTAGTTAGCAACTCATTATTTGGCACTTTTGGGTGCCAACCGCTTAAGACTGCCCAATGTATATTGCAGACCTGTAGTACAAAACGAAAAAGGGATCACGGACACTGAAAAACCAATGAGATAAACTGTCCAAACTAAATTTGAAAAAAAACAAGTGATATGAAGTGACAAAAATATTTAAAAACGGAATAAATTATCGCTCGTTAAACAGCTTTTTAGTTGATAAATACGCGACTGGAAATTGTAGGTATTAACAACAACAAGAGCAGCCAGGTTAACTATGTTCACTAACGTGTTTGCTTTAACTTGCTTCATTTTGCTTGCCTCATGTGAATTCTACATTAAGCTTCAACAAACTACACAGTGACCGTAACACCAAGACCACAAGGTCCCGCGTTCGAGTCCTTTGCTGCCGGTCATGCTGAATTATATAGACCACTTTCATAATTCGCCGCATTGGCCATGAACAAAATCATCGAGTCGAGGCCAGTAGGGCCTAAATACAGCAAATGTATGAGAACTAGGAGCTTGACCTCGACTTGAAGTTATTGTTTACGGTCACTGGGGCAAATTATGAAAGTGGTGTATAGCTTTCTGGCCAGCCACCCTGCCAGTTGGAGTTTGACATGGCACTGAAAAGCCCTTTTACGGGGAGTTGTCATTAGAGCGTAATTTATCTTTTTGTCTACGCGATTGAAACTTTTAAAATCTATTCTATGGATTGCAAAAGTTGAAAACAACAAAACACGAACAAATAATAGGTAAGAAAACCGGAAGTAAGTGAAACTGACGAGTCCCAGGCCCCTTTGTATGACTGACTTCTGAAGGCAGTTTCCAGTCTTATACTTGGGAGATCCTAAGAATAACAAAACATAACCTAGCTACATGTAGAAACAACAGGAAGGCCTAATTGTAGAGAAGAAAGATAAGAACGTACTTTTCTTCTTCCTCTTCAATAAACTTCCTCACTCCTGAAGCTGTCAGCGACTGGTCAAGCTTTGCCAGGGGGAACACCTTTACCTCGCCGTACAGTGAAACGGGTTCCTGGATGTAGGGATGTATTAAATAAAGTTAGCTTGTTTTAATTTTAGTAGCGTCTTTCTTAAAGCTGGGAAAATAAGCACTTGTTACAGCACCAACTATTATTCACGCTTCAAAAACTAAAAAAAGACTTAATTTACCAGCTTGGAAAGGTGGTATAAGAACTGGGAAAAGACAATACAAATTTACTGTGCAACGGCCTTAAAAGAAACATAACAAAACATGGAAGTGAAGTAAACGAGGTTCTCAGTTAAGATTATACTGATTTCTTTGATTCAGAGTTCACTTTCTTGTTGTTGATACAACACTTTAATAAATTCCACTACCAAAAGCACACACGCGCACATAAAAACAGAAACAGTGACTGTATCAATTCTTATTAAAATGTCAGGAACTGGTCAAGCTGTGACACTCTAATTTTACTCATTCACACACAACACTGATATTGCATGACTTGTTGTGATAATTATATATGACCAATTCTGATTTTTCAGGCCTGGTTTTAGGAATGTTGAAACTCCGTAATCTGTGACCCGTACAGACTTTGACATACACATGAGCACGTAATCAAGTTCAAACTGAAGTCTTCTCTGAAAAAAACAAAACGCCACCAATTTTTGGGAATACTTTTAGTATGTAGTTATTACGGTGGTGCTCCATTTTTTATAAAAGTTCCGACATGATTGCGTCACATTTTTGTTGTCTTGGTCAAAATTTGACGAATCAACATGTTGATTCACAGGATAACTGTACCCGTAGTTGATAAATATTCACAACTTTTTTCAGTGATATTCTAAGGAGATGACTCAGGCTGAATTTAAAACTTGCTGAGTTTTAAGAAAAACTCTCATTTCGGTGATACTTTTATTTGAGTCAGGATAATACCTTCCTTCAGTTAAAGAATAAAAGATACTTTTATTGACGTTAGACAATTTTATGGATTTAAAGAATGTATGTATAAAACTCCCGGGGAGGTACTCCCTTTGTAAGTTGTAAGGGGAGCTCGTCGGAAAACCTAAATAAATACCCTAAAAAATACCTGGCCCTCAGATTTTGCTACCCAAAAATATACCTCTCTGACTTATATACTGTGTATAAAATGCAATGTTTCAGTAATATATAAGTCAAATGCAATTTATAGTTAGCCGTATCCATCAAATGCACTGTTCTCATAACAGTTTGCGAGCGTATCGTCATTATTATCACTAGGATTACCCTTACAAAATACCAAATATTCCCAAGCAAACCCTTAAAAATACTAGATTGCCAAT
Organism: Parazoanthus swiftii; assembly: GCA_025403585.1. Classification (NCBI taxonomy): domain Eukaryota; kingdom Metazoa; phylum Cnidaria; class Anthozoa; order Zoantharia; family Parazoanthidae; genus Parazoanthus; species Parazoanthus swiftii. Next base: position 3,203 of record JAOBYE010035345.1, on the reverse strand, counting down.
TTCAACCCCTAAAAAATACGATGTGCTCCCCCGTCATCCAGCTATAGGAAGTAACCCCTCGGGGATAAAACTAAGTTTTTGAGTTGCTAATTTGAGTGGGCCTCTACCTCCTCATATATACACCATCCAAAGGGTAGCATAAACTCGCTTAGGTCCAGTATTTGCTGTATTTTAACAACGTTTTTGCCTTTTGAAATCTCCCTACGATCACCTTAAATACCAACAAGATAAAAGAGAAGCTCCCCCATACTGTATCATACATGAAGTCACTACACGTACAGTGAGTACAGAGCTCTCGCGCCCTGCGGTCAATCAGCGCCGTTAACATTGTTATTTAGTACATATCAAACACATTCTAGGGTTACGCAGTCGATCAAGTCAACTAACTTCCAGCTGCGATTAAATCATATAAAAATTCTAGTACGTTCTCTAAACGTTCTTGTCGAGTTCTTACGAAATTGCTGCTAGAGTCTCCAACGTTAGTTACAGTTGAGTTTAACATTACAGAGTTGTATTCAGTTAGTTAAGTTTCATTTATAATGCTTTACGATGATAGTTGCCAACTTAAGTTTTAGTTTTTATAATAAGTGTTAGTTTTAGCTGATAATTGGCATTCTCAGGTAATTGAGCCATTCTGTAATTAGAAATACTGACAATAAACCGTTTTCATAATCACCACCATCATCGTCATCATCATCATTATCATCACCATCATCATCATTACTATCATCATCATCGTCATCATCATCATCATCATAATCATAATCATAATCATTATTATTATTATTATTATTGTTATCGTTATTATTATTATTATTATTATTATCATTATTATTATTATTATTATCATCAATAATAATATTATTAATATTATTGAAATACATGTACCTGTACAATTTCCATTTCTCCCCCAGTGGCAAACACATCACCACTGTGATCCCCATACAGCATGAACCTTTTTATTGTACCACACACTAATGGGAGAGTCCTCTGAGAACGGATCTGTATTGGAACAACATTCGGAAGTGAGTATTTCTCCAATCACAAGGCGAAAGTGCAAAAGTGGGCCCAGAGCAAGAACAAATATATCAACAACTATTATTCATTTCGGATATTCGATTAAAAAAGCTGGTTTAAAAACATAGTTGCCACTCACATCTGACTCTATAATGCCCAGTTTCACTGCCGAATATACACATCAATTCCAAAACCTGGTATGTAGTAGTAGGAGAAAGCCTAACAAACTATCTTGACGAATTGCAATGTGGACAAATTCGAACCATGGTTGTCCTCGATGTAAACCCGGTCCTCTTGAGCTGGCATTCGTTTGAAATTATATTTTTGCAAGCTCTAATTTTCTCACTGGCAGAATATACAGTAACGAATGAAAGGTTCTAGGCATGAAAACAATCTTACCCATACTGTGTCATAGTACTCATTTTTCGTCTTTTATTTTGATCAAGCATTTAATCAAAATAAGAAGTAAAACAACAACGTTTCCTGAGGCAATAAAGATGATTTTGCAAATTATAGGTCGATCGAACATCCAGACTCGGAACCTGTTATTTAAAGTCCCATGACCATTGAAACGTTGGGTGTTGACCATTATTTCTCAAGTTACAGTCGAAATTTCACTAAAATTTGCAGTCTTAAGCGTTTGAAAACCTACTTGTTAAAAGACAAATAACACATAGTGGCGAGTTATCAAACTCACCATTTGCCCAACTTTGTAAACTTTCCCATCCCACTCAATGGCATTGTAGACGCACCAAGGGCTCTGACTTCTCTTCTGGCTCAACTCTGGTCTCCTGATCTGCCCTTGGAAGTTCATGAACTTCACCTTGGGGTAGCAGACAGGAATGTTACAACAAATATGCGTTACGGACATGAATATCTAGACCATTCTGCAAAAAAACATGGAATTCTTTAAGTTTGTTTTTTTTTCGTCTTTTATTTAGTTTCTAGTTTTTATCTGAAGCGAGAGTTCAGACTTACAGTACAGATCTATTTAAAGAGAACAAAAGAATAAAATATGGCATTTGGGGGAATTGCGCTGTACGTAGAATAGCCAAATACTAGTACTTACAGAAAAAAAGAGAGAACACATCCACGAGTTCCCAATTTAATCCGAACTAGAATGGCCTTTCCTACGTACATTAGTACACATATAATTCTATATTAGCAAAAAGAGAAACCTGTTTATCATGATTCTCGTGACACTCTCGGATCCAGTCCATGAATACACGTCCCATGTTGACTCTCTGCTCCTGAAAGTGGCAAATGAATAGGCGGCAGCTCAGTGGCAAAGGAAGTAGACAAAAGCAAGAACATCACCACTTCTGTAAAGCTAATCATGAAATTATTAATAATTGGAATCTCAAACGACTTAGAAATGCTGTTTATGAGCCGTACCACTCAATGAAGTCAACAAGTACCAAAATTAAAAAGCAAGCAAACAAAAAACTGTTAACTGTGCAACGAAGCAGAAGAGACCAGAGTTTAAAGTACCAACTGAAACTCTCTAGAGTTACATCAAACAACTTTAAGCAGGTCTACTCTAATTTTTCTTTTCTACAAGGAAACAACATTTCAGAGTTTTAAGAGAAAAGAAGCCTTGTGCAATATTGGCCAAGATGGTCCGCTTGTAAACACACTACTTCAAGATACACATACCCAGCCAAAGGTGACCCCGTTATGTACTATCTCGTCCAGGTTAAGGCTGATTCAGTCACACAGATGTACGTATATGGAAACAAACTTGGCCCAGATTGACCCAGTTACAAATGACGTTGTTGTACACATACCTGACCCAATATCACCCGGTTGAAGATTGTCGATTTGTCCTTTAGTTTCACCTCAAGATCCATGAACGTCAGTTTGTTGGTACTGACTTGGAATGCGTCGTCCGTCCATAACACACCAGAAAATCTGCAAAAGGGGAGTTGCTAAATGGGGGCAATCATGCTTATACGCACGCTTGCAACCTATAATGGAAATTACACTAAAACTAGAAGTTTCTGAATAGTCCAGTTTCGAATTGGGGTTGCTGACTATAACCCTATTTTCACAGCGTCAGCCTGAAACTTGATGTTAAATACTCATAAATACCAATGTAGATATGAGCGGTAAATATAGTTTACTTCATAGAAAGTGCGACGTACGGGATTTTATTCACGAGTGGCTTGTGGCTAAACACGAACGAG
>JAOBYE010035234.1:0-22445 GCA_025403585.1 Parazoanthus swiftii | reverse complement strand
GTAGTAGTAGTAGTAGTAGTAGTAGTAGTAGTAGTAGTAGTAGTAGTAGTAATAGTAGTAGTAGTAGTAGTAGTAGTGGTGGTAGTGGTAGTGGTAGTAGTAGTAGCAGTAGTAGTAGTAGTAGTAGTAGTAGTAGTAGTAGTAGTAATAGTGGTAGTGGTAGTAGTAGTAGTAGTAGTAATAGTGGTAGTGGTAGTAGTAGTAGTAGTAGTAGTGGTAGTAGTAGTAACTAGTAGTAGTAGTGGTGATGGTAGTGGTGATGGTAGTGGTAGTGGTAAAACGGTGAAAGAGTCTTCTCCATTAGCAAAATGTAGACTGAGCTTGTGTACGTGAAGAACTTTAAGGCAGGTCAAGTATGGTTTCGGCTTGTGTGTTTCGTAGTACTTGCAAAACATTCATGTGCAGGATCGCTTCTGTCATCCCAGGCGGCATCCCCATACTTGTAAGCATACGTATAAACATTTCATCTTTCTTTCTTTCGCTAGGAGTTTCGCCTTCCACTACGTTTCTGAAAGATAGTGGCGTGCCTTTGACTCCTCAGGGGACTGTTATTGTGGACAAGGTGAGCGAAATTAAGTTGTTCGTGGAGTGGAGGGCGGAAAAGAGACGCCCATTTATGAAGACAAACCTTTGACTAATTACGTAAATGGCTAGTTAATAAAAAGGGAGGGGCTTGTAGCCGAGTTATATTAACGCTAATCAAACTAATTAGTCAGGGGCGCTTTCCATTTATTCAAAATTTTCGTTTTAAAATTCTCGAAAATTTCCATGTCAAATGGATCGGCTTTTCCCCGGTCGGTGGAATAGCTGCAAGTGTTTGATTGTAGAATACCTTCAAAGGTAATCTGTTCATCCTGGAAATTTCCTGTGGAATGGTTCGTCCCGTTTCTCGTATCAACCGGTCGAACCGGAAAATGTGGTAGCGCCCAAGGACACTGCGGAAAAAGGATTTGAAAACCCGAATACAGTCAACTGAAGTGGCACGAGATACATTCTCAGAAAATCCTTGTTGTAGTGTTGTTTTGTATAAGTAATCAAACAGAACATTATTAAGAAACACAATAGAAAGAAAAAAAATGGACGAATTTTGTCAAAATTTGTTATGTTTTTGCATTAAATTATCATTGTACAATTATAATAAGTGCTAATGTCACCCAACTAACGTCAAAGGATGTGACCTGAATAGTCGTTTTGCAGGTTAATATACACTTTGGTTCAGTGATTAATCACTGAAGAAGGCTAGGTGGGCTAATTTAAATACGGACAAAAGAGGTTAAAATAGCCGCCATTTTTGACGAAGACCATTTGGACCTCTTCCCCCACAACACAAATTTTTCCCGGCCTTAAACCTGAAGCTGTAAAGCGACAGGACAGTTTCAAGATGATATAATTTTAGTATAAGTGTATATTAACCAGAACGAGGCTAGTTGGGCTAATTTAAATAGAGACAAAAGAATACAAAATTAGCCACCATTTTTTATTAGGGTCTATGTTTTGAATCATAAGACCAGACCATATCCTGATACCTCAGGCGATATTGATTAAAATGGAACAATCTGCTTTGTCATTTTAGCACATGCAAGCTTGTGAAGGGGTGTTTGCTGCTGGTGATATCGCTACGTTTCCTCTCAAGATGCTTAACTGGGAAAGTGTGAACATTGGTCATTGGCAGATGGCTGCTAAACACGGTAAAGGAAGGCGTTTTTCTTGCTCTGCTTTCTTAGGTTGCGAAGGTATCATTTATGTTCTCGAGTAATGAAGTTTTCAGGAAATCTTGGAAACTTTTGGAAACTATCAGAAATTGTTTAATTGTCAGAAAATCTTCGGGGGTCTCCGAAAAATCTTCAGAAATCTTCGAAATTTGTACAAAATGGTTTGGGATTGAATGTTGGGTGGGTTGATTGATGGGTAGGGAGTATACAGATAGATGGATGAATGGATGAATGGATGGATAGGCGGATAGACGGACGGACAGATGAATGGATGGACGTAATTTCTTATGTAATGTTTACTCCTGAATTTTTTTCTAAATGCTTTTTTTATATTTGTTATGCAGAGTCAGTTTGTTTATTGAATCTGCGCAGTATGCATAGCTCTTATTTTCTATGTGGTTGGATAACCTCCAATACTTTTAATTTTGTTATCGTTTTTTCTATTGATTTTCACGACTGTCTTTGTTTGGTAACTTGCAGAGTTGAGCGATTTTTGACTTTGTGATAGGCAACTATAGAAAACGCAAGCAAGTTCAAAGCCAGTTAACATAAAGCGGTATGATTTCGAGAAATAACTTACTCTAACTAAGGGTTACTCAGACAACGTTGGAAAATGTTTCTTTTAACTTACCGATACTCAGTCCTCGCTTATTTTTGGGCCAATTATTCCCAAATAGTAAATAGCGTGTGTAATGCTACTTTACAGATCCATCAAAAACATATCCGCTTAACAGTTTCCTTAACAGCTTCACGTATTTCTCCCATTCGCCAGCAATAAATGAGAGGATTAACACACGAGTTTAGAAATACAAACGCTTTCAAAATAGTATTAGCCTGTTTCGTCTCCTCAGTTGCTTCAATGAATAAATCGACACTCAACCACGGGATGTAACTGATCACAAAAAATCCAACGATGTACAAAATGTTAAACACAGATTTCTTTTGTTGGGTAATATTGGACAAAGTTGTCCTTGTGTTATGTTGTCTAACGAGCTCAGCATTTATCTGAGCCTGATGGCGCCGAATTATTTTGAAGATTTGTAAATAACACCAGACCGTCGCAAAAGTGCACATAAGTGTCAGCAAACGAGAAAATACGTAGAATGAAAGTTTTTGAAAAATAAACCAAATAACAAACGCGAAATCCACCAACCAGATGGTCACAAGAAATATTAAAACCCTCTTTACAGTGACAAGTTCTCTATAGCGGAGATGAAGTCTCAAGGCGAGGTAGCGATCAACACTTATGGCCGTTAGTGTAAAAAGAGATACATAAACGAACAATGAAAATGATGTCGTGTGAATCTCACTTAAGACCTGACGTATGTATTTATTAGCGTGAGGCGTTGACGTCCATGTGATTTTCTTGGCAACGAATGCGAACTGAGTGATTAAACCAACTCCAAGATCAGATAGAGCCAGTCCCGCCAGAAGAACGTTCGAGGGAGAGTGTAGGCGAGGTGTTCTCCATATTGTAACCAGAACAAGAGAATTGCCAACTACTGACACAATCGCTGAAGCTAAATGAAAAGAGAGAAACACGTACTGTAATATCTTGTGCTCTGTTACTTGATTCTTTTCGGTCGAATTCATTCCTTTCGTCTCTTAGTAAAAGTTAATTGCTTACGTCAAGGAACCAATACGTTATCGGTTGAGCTGGACTCTGTCTTGCCGTTCGTGAAACACTGTTTTACACAAATTTTCTGCAAGAAGAACAAGATCAATATTTCGAAAATATGTAGTGTTAAATCACCAACTGAAACCTTCTTTTCTTTGTTTAGAAGAATTTCGAAAATGTTTAACGTTGTGGTAGCTGTGTTTGTTGTAGTAGCCGCAAGAACTGAGCCAGGAATCGCTTTAAGTTGGTCACAGACCGCTTTAAAGCAGAAAACTTGTATTATTGGTCTTTGAACAAGATAAGTTTTAGCTTTTGATTTCGAAAGAAGATGTGCTTTTGCTATAAATACACCTCTGTTCAGTAAATATTTACTTTTTATTTAGAATAATAATATCAATAAAATACTGCATTACATATTTAATCAACGAAATTATTTTGTGGTTCCGCTCTCCTGGCATTTTTTCTGAGTTCCGACAGGGAGTTATTGTTTCAATTGTTCGAATTAACGTAATGCCATCTAATTGGAAACTTCGAGAAAATATAATTAGTTTTCATTTCTGGTTGGCACAGTTCTATAACAAGGTTCCAAAGGGTTTTTCCTATAGATACAAAATAGTACAAAACATATTGGAAGTTGGAAGTAAGGGCATGCTAGTCTCGAGAATAGTTTTTCTGAACTTTGCCAGTAAAACGTTCGTGCCTTTATAACAGTGACTGGTTAGAATGGCCTTTTGTAAGAATGTAGCAGCTGTGGGAAACGGGTTGGGAATCGTTTTAATCAAAATAGTTGATCAGTTGACGGAAGTCTCACCTTTGTTTTGTTTACATCAACTTGAACTAGATAAGCTTGTATTGACTAGGCTTTCAAAGTTTTATTGAAACACTGTTAATAACATACGATATTCCACTATACTGTCTTGTTTTCTTAGTTCGCCCGTGACGTTTTGCAAAGTTCCGACAGTGAATGTAATGTTTGCCTTTGCTTCCATTGCTAGTTCAGAAACTGCAAAAAAGTAATACTTCTACGAAACCAAATTTAATTATTTATTCATTTATTTAGTTGTATGACTTACTGCTAAAACTTGCATTGTTGCTTTGGCTTCCAATTTATTTCGCATTTTTGCCGATGTAACGTTAAAAAGCTTGGAGATCTTTACGTGTGATTGGAAACTAAAAGTAACAGGAATAGAATAGAATAGATGCCTTTATTTAAACAAAATAAAAAACCTCGGGGAGCGAATGCTTCCCTGCTGCCGATAGGAGCTATGACTTATATGAACAATAAATAAGTGTTAAAGAAATTCTTCTTATTTCAAACTTAAAAGTTGAAGGGGGCAAAATGTAATTACTTAGTGTGGAAGGAGAACAATAACAGTGCAAAAGAAAATTCACTTGCAGGATTCTACCAAATAAGAACCAGATTAAACCTCGAACAGTAAACTTGCCTTTGTTCGTAAACATTAAACTGCCTTGGAAAAATAAACATTTAATGTCTAAAAGTCAGGAGGCGAGCTCAGTGCAGCATTGAGGATAATTATTCTTATTATTACAAGCAGATCCCCTCGACAACGTCTTTCACAACACGACGAATTTCAGCCATTCGCCAGCAGTGCAAAATAGGATTAACACACGTTCGCGTTTTAGAAAAGTAAATGTCATTTCAATAACCTGAATACCTGTAGTAGTTCTTTCTAAGAGACAACCATAACTTATATCCAAGGAAAACAAGTTAAGATTTAGCATTACTTGGACAAGCGATATGGCGAACAACAAACGTTTTTCAAACATGTTCAACCACAGATTTATTGTATAGGCGATGTCGTGCCTTGTTGGCCCTGTGTTGTGCTTTATGACGACCCGGGCTTGTATCCCATCCTAATGGCGAAGATTATTGTGAAAGTCAGAAAATAAAACCAGAGATTAACTGTAGAAACTGAAAAGATGTGCAATTGTCATAGTAAAGATAATAATATATGTGGTGGCCACGGTCCATACGGACACGAGAGCCATGAAACAACTTTTAACCCTATCCAGACCTGGGGGGAGCGGGGTGAATTCCATTCCCCAATTTTTTAAAATAACAACTTTTAAAATAACGTTTAAGTAACAATCTTTATAATATTTTTTTAATTAAATTTTTTAAAATAATTTTTTAAATGATAAGTTTAGAACAACTTGGATTTCAAAGCTGAAGTAGCACGACGTTTCCTCAGATTTTAAAGGCAGTCTTTCTAAGTGTGTTTCAACACTATCCTGGGTGTCCTGTTGGCGTAGTAGCTGATATTTTGGAGGAAATTATCACGGAAACAACAGTAAATGTGGTGACATATCAAAAATCGTTAAAATAAGAGACTTCAGTATGATTTACAGACGGCAGTCCCTTGAAACCATACTAAGTCTCTTTCTGTATTGATTTTTGAAAGTTTTGCCGCACTATAATATGCGTCAAACTTGGGTAAACTTGATAATCTTACTCATTTTTCTGTTGGCATTTTTGTGAAGGGTTTATTACTTAATTAGACTAATTATAGAAACCCTTCCTCGTTTTGCTAGCGGTTAATATGGTTCTTACCTCTGTCTTGTGTGCAGGTCTGACGGCTGCCAGGAACATGATGGGCAAAAAAGAAGAAATTAACACGGTGCCATTCTTCTGGACCATGCAGTTTGGCAAAAGTATACGATATGCTGGTATGCTTGCACGACATTTGCCTAAAGCTAATCTAAATCATTTCCCGAACCAGGAGTTTCCTTGATATCAAGCGGATGAGAGTCTGTGATTCCTCCCGGACAGGACTCTAATCCGTCACAACCCAGTTCAAAACAGAAGCTGGTACTCATTTGTACAACTAAGTCAACTTGAAAAAGTTGGTAAAGTATCTTGCTCTAAGACACGCACAGGGGTCAGCATGGGCGGATCCAGAAATTTTTTAAAGGGGGGGGGGGGCGACATCAGCATCTTTGCACCAAAATGCGTTTTCTTCAGTGTTTTTCATAAAAAAAATTCCAAAATTGCCGTCAAAAGTTGGGGGTCTGGACCCTATCGGTCCTTCCCCAATCCAACCAAGGTCAGGTCGAAGTTTGAACTCTCGACCTCTAGGCTACGAGTCAGACACGCCCACCTCTTGATCTTTGCGTTGCCACCAAAGCGGTAAAACCAAGAATTACATGTACCCTCCACGTCAACTCAAACTTTCTGTTTAGCTGCCCTTAATTAGTAATTTCATATAATTACCATCTTTTCTCACAGGCCACGCCCACCATTTTGACGATGTTATAATTGATGGAAGCATTGAAGAGAAGAAGTTTATTGCTTACTACGTCAAGTAAGTTTGTTTTGTGGTTGAAGATAAACAGCTCAGCAGGTGTGATGAATTTAACCGGTTGTGTAAGGACAAGTGTTGAGACAACACTTAATATAAAATGGTACACGAACAGCACTAAGGCAGTTTTCCTGATTATAACTGTGTTACCTGATTTTGTTTTTTGTTTCCGTGTAAAATATGCCTCTAACCCAGTCGGGCTCTTTAGTTCGGTTCATTAGTTGAGTTCATTAGCACAGCTTAAGCTCAGCTCATTAATTAAGTTCTTTAGCTCAGGTAATTAGTTCAGTTTATTAGTTCAGTCCATCAGCTCAGCTCATTCCTTCAGTTCATTTTATTAGTTCAGTTTAGTAGTTTAGTTCATTTCGCTGATCAGTTCATTAGTTCAGTTCATTAACTCTGTTCATTAGCTCAGTTTCGTTGAATTAAAGTAATTTAAGCAGACAGCAATAAAGATCAGTTTTTCAGTTACAAAATTTCTTGAAATAGATCCATATCAGGAAGTTTGAGCAACGTAAACTGCACAAATCATCAAGGTTAACTACAAAATCAACAAGTTTAACCACAGAATACAATAAGATTATCTACAGAATGCGTACGGGTCAATTAAAGAATACAGTATAACTAATTACAGAACACAATATGATTTGTTACAAAATAATACAGGGTTAAATACAGAATGCAATAAAATTAATTACATAATATGGTAGAGCTAGCTACAGAATTCAGCAGGGTTTACTACAGAATACAATAGTATTAGTATTATGTAATCAATCATTGTTATTCCTAATAGGGTTAACTACATAATACAATAGAGTTGTTTACATAACACAATAGGATTGATTACATAACACAAGTAGATTTAATTACATAATACAATAGTAGGAAGCTGGTAACATATTAGTAAGTGACTGCAAAACAGAACGTGAGAAACTTGGTTGGGGGTTTTGTTGTCCATTCGCCACTCCCGAAACTACAAAAAAAATTGGTCCATCTACCCAGAGTTTTACAGAAGACAGTGCTCTAACGAATATTTTAGACAATTCATCATTAATAATCTTCCTATTGCATGTGACTTTATCTCGCCTAAAAACAATGCAAAAAGGTGAGTCCATTTGAAATAAAAAGAATTACTATATAGTTTCAAATGGCTCCCTTCTTGTATAAATAATAAACTTTAGAAAGACAATCGTGTGTTGTTGGATGCCTCCAAAATGTACGGAATTATGCTTACAGTATCGTTAATGCGATTCCAAACTTCGTTATAACAAAACACGTGGCCTACCTCTGATTTGCTCACCCCGGGATCGTGGATTGTTCCTCTTCCATCCTTTGTGATAATAAATATCCGCCGATCGTCGCTAACTTCAATTCCTTTGTCAACTAATTACAAATTTATTTCTACAAACTTCATTTTACAAGCTGTTTTTCCACCCCACTGGGGAAAAAACACTGAGAAGAAGCGATGCAGGTGGATGATATTCCCAACTTTAACTCGACACGGCCACCATGTTTTCCGAAAGAGCGAATTTTACGACGTCACCAAAAATTTTCGCTGGGGGCAAGCTTCAGTTCTTGACCCATGCTTTAAAGTGTCTGAGCATTCCATTGCACTAGAACAATAAGAAACTGAATGAGTGTAACATAACTCGCGCGTCTTCATTGATTAAAGCTGAGGTCGATTATTTAAACGACTTCTAAACTTAGCCGGTGTCTAGCTACTGTTTGTAACACGTTAAAAAAAAGATTAACACCGGTAAAAAATTAGACCTCGTTCAAATAATCGGTTCCTTTTGGGAGTAATACCTCGTATCATTTAGACAACTTTCACTTGTCGTGATAACTATGGGTAACAAGTATTCTTTTCAACCACAATAAATGACTAATAACATTTTCTTAAATCAGGGGAGATAACATTGTTGCTGTGGCAACTATGGGACGAGACCCTGTGGCCGCGAGAGCAGCAAACGTGTTCTTTGAAGGAAAAATGCCGGCTGCGTCTGCGATACGGTAAGTTGAACAGCATCAATTCGTCTGGCCGTATCCTCAGTTGTGGTAGTGGTTGTAGTATGGTGATGGTGATGGTGATGGTGATGGTGATGATAATGGTGATGGTGATGGTGGTGGTGGTGATGGTGATGATGGTGGTTATGGTGATGGTGCTTGTAGTAATGATGGTGATTGTGATGGTGGTGGTGCTGGTAGTGATGATGATAATGGTGATGGTGGTGGTGATGGTGATGGTGATGGTGATGGTGATGGTGCTGGTAGTGATGATGGTAGTGGTGATGGTGATGGTGATGATGATGGTGATGGTGATGGTGATGGTGATGGTAGTGATGATGATAATGGTGATGGTGGTGGTGATGGTGATGGTGCTGGTAGTGATGATGGTAGTGGTGATGGTGATGGTGATGGTGATGGTGATGGTAGTGATGATGGTAGTGGTGATGGTGATGGTGATGGTGATGGTGATGGTGGTGGTGCTGGTAGTGATGATGGTAGTGGTGATGGTGATGGTGATGGTGATGGTGATGGTGATGGTGATGGTGATGGTGATGGTAGTGATGATGGTAGTGGTGATGGTAGTGGTGATGGTGATGGTGGTGGTGGTGATGGTGATGGTGATGGTGATGGTGATGGTGCTGGTAGTAATGATGGTGATTGTGATGGTGGTGGTGCTGGTAGTGATGATGATAATGGTGATGGTGGTGGTGATGGTGATGGTGATGGTGATGGTGATGGTGCTGGTAGTGATGATGGTAGTGGTGATGGTGATGGTGATGATGATGGTGATGGTGATGGTGATGGTGATGGTAGTGATGATGATAATGGTGATGGTGGTGGTGATGGTGATGGTGCTGGTAGTGATGATGGTAGTGGTGATGGTGATGGTGATGGTGCTGGTGCTGGTAGTGATGATGGTGGTGGTGCTGGTGCTGGTAGTGATGATGGTGGTGGTGATGGTGCTGGTAGTGATGATGCTGATGGTGGTGGTAATGATGATAATGGTGATGATGGTGATGGTAGTGGTGGTGATGGTAAGGGTGGTGGTGGTGATGGTGGTGGTGGTGATGGTGATGGTGGTGACAGTGATTGTGATGATGGTGATAGTGACGATGGTGATGGTGATTGTGATGATGGTGATATAGGTTAAGGTCATTCCCCTCTTTTGCAATGCGCAACTCTACTGCGCATCGCGTGAGCAGTGTTTGCGTGTGTCAAGTGATTGCAACAAGCGCGCGCGAGCAAAATCCGAGATGGCGGCCATCGCAGAAGGCTTCTTTTCCCAGAGACAAAATAGGTTTCGACCGGATAAAAAAACGCAGTCGAACGACAAATGCCAGCAGATCGTTTTAAAAGGAAAAGAAGAGATCCTGGAGATTTTATGGAAAGTTGTGAAGACAAAAGTGGGCATGAAAATAGTTTAGTAGTTTCACGTACGGGAAGCGGATTTTGAGCTCGATGACCTTACAACTGATCTTGACAGAGGGTGCGAGAGTGAAAAAAGGCCCACCGTGCCAGCGACGTGCAACGAGGAACGATGATTAATAACTTAGGCTTTTCGTTTACCGTTTTGTTTCAAGCCCATGGACGTCATGTTTTTAGAAAATGCTTGATATAAAAGCCAAAACGTTAATTTATGTTTGGGACGGAAACCAAAACTGACTGACATCGCGGTGTAGCTCGTTTGCTACACTACGGTCTTACTCGTTCGGATTATACTAAAGACCTGGTGACCACTGACCTCATTCTATATATCATTATTTAGCACAAACATTTGTTTCATAACCTTATTTCACTTCTTTATTTGCATACACCTGCACTTAATTGTTTTTAGAAGTGTACAAATAAAAATATGATGGTATACGAGAATTTCCCTCTACAAACCTTATTGCTCTGCCAGAGGTCTGGGTACGAAAAACGCCATAACTCGCAAACGAATACGGGGAGCCCCAAATTTTTTTCACTCATTTGTTTAACAGATTAATGATCTCGAATACTTGCAAAAATTACAAATATCTATCGACAGAAACTTGAAATATAGTTTAAAACGTATTTGTATAGACACGAAACATTGCCTTCTTTGTGTGTAACCATGGCCACGTTTCTATGTCCATTCATGCTCGAAAGTCCAATTTTGAACTTAAAATTGCTATGAAAACTTGGGATATACTTAAAGCTACTTGTTTAATTGCTTTCTTATATATTTCGAATGAAAACATGGCTAATTTGTTTGGAATAAGCAGATATATCAAATATTTCGAAACATGAACCAAAAGCCTGCTCTGTGGCATTAAGGGGGGGTACGTCTTTTGCATTCCCTTATGACAGGCAATATGTGGACAAAGTTTGGAAAAAAATCTATGAGCGGATTTTTTTCAGGGAATGACCTTAAGATGGTGATGGTGGTTATGGTTATGGTGTTGGTGATGGTAGTGGTGATGATGATGGTGCTGATGGTAGTGGTGATGATGGTGATGGTAGTGGTGGTGATGGTGATTGTGATGATGGTGGTAGTGACGATGGTGATGGTGATGGTGCTGATGCTAGTGGTGATGATGATAGTGATTGTGATGATGGTGGTAGTGACGATGGTGATGGTGATGGTGCTGATGGTAGTGGTGATGATAGTGATTGTGATGATGGTGACGGTGGTTGTGATGATGGTGATATAGGTTAAGATGGTGATGGTGATTATGGTGATGGTGATGGTGATGGTGATGGTTATGGTAGTGGTGATAGTGATTGTGATGGTGGTGGATGGTGGTGGTAATGTGGGTGATGGTAGTTGGGGTAGTGATGACGATTGTGGTAATGATCGTGATGGTGATAGTGATGGTGATGATGGTGATGTTGATGGCGATCACAATAATTAACGGTAAAAAATGCACTCTGTTTCTTCCTTACAGATCCGACCCACAGAAATGGCTCAGCGAGCCGATAACCTCATAGCACTACGGAAAACCACCGTGGTAGGATAAAAGCTGCACGGACAAAGTTGAAGAAAATGCGTACAACGTATTTAGTGGACTTCAGTATACAAAAATAATCCTCATTCTTTTAGTTTTATGCAACATAAGAAGCTAAAAAATACACAAGATAGAGTGTTTACAGTCAATGGAAGTCATGCGAGAACCGTAATCTCAGACACGTGACAGCTGTC
This sequence comes from Parazoanthus swiftii, assembly GCA_025403585.1. Classification (NCBI taxonomy): domain Eukaryota; kingdom Metazoa; phylum Cnidaria; class Anthozoa; order Zoantharia; family Parazoanthidae; genus Parazoanthus; species Parazoanthus swiftii. The sequence continues at coordinate 10,628 of JAOBYE010035234.1, read as the reverse complement.
TTTGAAACCCCCCTGGAGAAAGTGGAAATAGAAGCTCGTACTCGGCACGGCTTTTGCCGGGCCCGTGGTGCTGTTTTTGTTTTTCGGCTTCCCGCTTAGGAGGTTTTCCCCGCTGCTGCTTCACTTTAAGTTTCTTGGCAGAGGCACCATCTTCTTTAGAGGAAATGGCGGCCACCTTTGGCCGTTTAGTTGATTTCTTAGAGCATTCGGTATTACTTTGTCCTGCGACTCTCCTGTTGTGGGCAAACATGGTGCCTGCTCTTCTTGAGCGGGCGACTTTTGGCTCGAAGTGGCGGCGCTGAAAGCTTTCATACCGGTTGAATTTTCGCTCGGAGCTGTATCATCCTGTCTCCGAGTCATTAGTGCAGGTAAAACCATTATATTTTAAATTTCCTGCAGTATTTTTACCAATTTACTCGCTCTATGAAAAAAGGTCAACTTTTTCCCGCGCTAAACGCAAAGCGCTGATCTCCGCATGCGCCATGCTATCTCATGTAATCTAAGGCATGATAACTGAAGCTTTTGTAAAAAGACTGGTAAATCTTGAAGATTTCGCAAATATTTGTCAGACACTTGTTTTTAGCCAACTGTGGATTCTGCATTCGGGAGAAAAGCCTTGCTCGGGGACTGGCTGATCTTGTCGTGAAGCGCAACTCACAGGTTTTTACCTGCAGAAACGCTTCGCCGGTCGCAGAAAAACCTCGTCACATTTTACGCAAATGTCAAGCCTCGCCTAAACAATTGAGCTTTGCAGATAATCTTTTTGGTGTCCAACCTCGTTAACGGTATCGCTGATGTCGATCCGCACATCAATCATAGCTGCGTGGCGAACTTCTAACTACAAATCTCCTTTTTCAAGTCCAGTACATCATTGTTCTTGGAACTACAATCACGTGCTTCGGATTACGGTTGTCACAAATTTTCCTTTGGCTGTAAAACTAAAGTTATGGGTCATTTGACCGCGGTAGCGTCTTACGACCTCTCCCTTTCCTTCCCCCTCTCGACAACACCGCTAAGTTTGGAAATGTTCGAGACATGTCTTCAGGTCAACCTCGGGGGTAACTACCCTCGATTAACTAAACGGATATGTGCCGCCCTTAACAGTATGGTTTTCGTGCCGAGTTGGTCTGGTTTTGGGGTATAAGATAAGAAAAATATTAGCTATGTTGCAACCACGATGCTTTTATACATCGGTTTGTTTAAAGTCATGCGCATTTTTATCGTGTCTGAAATAGGGTATCGAATTCTGCAATTTGGTCTAAAATAGGGTATACAAAATTGTTTTGCGGGTCTGAAACAGGGTCAAGGCTTGGGTTGCACCACCAACCAAAAATACGAGTCAGTAACAACTCCCCCTGGAATCTCGACTCAGCTGCGCCAGTTTTGTGGATCGTGGTGCAAGTCTTTAGTTTGTGTCCTTACTTTACTTAATAAAGATTTCAATGGAACAAAGTCACATCGTGGAAAACTGGAAACCGGCTGTACATCTAACAGTGTACTCCACGTTAAAAATAGTATTTACAGTTTTTTACATCAACTTTGTGTTGTTAAAACATTTTTAAAGGGATTGCTTTAGAAGTGTGTTGCATGAAACGCTTATTTATCCGCTTTAAGTGGAAATATTGAGCCAATCAGCGCACTTGGCTTAGAGAAAAATGTACCAATCGGGATACGTGTTATAAGTGTTGCCACTGTTTACATACTTCAGGATTGAAGCTGAGAGTGTTTATACATCGCATGGTATAGTTTGCATTTGATAAAGAACTGAGCCTGGTGCTTTTAATACTTTTTTGGGGTTAGTGTCCTTACAATTTCAAGAAAAGAACACATGGTTGGATTGAAACGTTACCTCAATCGATGTAGGTTTATACAACTTCTTTAAAAGTATGCCTCATAGCAAGCTCAAGTTTTAAGTGGTACCAATTGACCGTACCAAAAAACATGGCGAGTGGTACGTTTACCCATAATTCTTAGCACGCGAAAAGTTCAAACCAAGTATACGTTATTACTATACAAAGATGAATATTGGGAAAGGTTATGGATTTTTCAGTGCTTATTGGCTGTGTTAGGTTTGCAAGGTATTTTGTTAAATTTACGGCCGCCACTTTTCGATGTAGTCAATTGTGCCATGCTTTATCGAAGTATGAACTTGTGTTATTTGAATCTTGAAGATCACGTCATCAAAGATCTGCCTAAGTACTGTGTTTTCTAAACTAGCAGTGGTTGTGGACAATACTTTGTGAATAGCTGTGTTGTTTGGCCAAGGGAAAACCATTTTTCTTTCATTAAGATGAATCGGGGAATTGTATTGTATATTACATTAGATGTACAAAATATACGTGCTTTCACCAATTTTTATGTGTTTTGTGTAAAAATATTTCCTTTAACTTGCCAGGCATCAAAACCTATAACCTTGATCTCTTGGTAACCAGAGCTTACGTTCTTTGACGCAGCTGGATTATTAGAAATAAAATCTAAAATGTATCAGTTCCAATCTAAGGTAAAAGCCAAAACTGACAGTTTGTAACGCAGAGCATCAATAACTACCTGTTAGAATTTAAGGGAGAGCTCAGATTAGTTTTTGTTTCAGTATACAAAGTGCAGAGTGGGGCTGATCGTCTTGTGAGCAATATCTTCCGTGCATAAGTCCTTTACCCGTTTCAACTAAAATGCAATGTCGAGTGTCCTATTCAAGAGGAAATTGTGAAACTGAATACTTTATGACAACTTTGTCGTTTTGCCTTTAAAACATCAAATTTTGTTTAGAAGTAAAGGTGTATTTTCATTTGCCAAAGTACGGCTGCGAGGAAGCTATGTTGCTCGTGTTCGAATATGTTTATTGGGCGGCACAAATAACCAAAAGCTATGATAAATACAGATTAATTTGTAATCAATAATAATAATAATAATAATAATAATGATGGCGTTACCAAGACAGCATTTCCACAGAGTGGCTCTTCATCCATCCGGGGGACCAACGGCTTAACGTCCCTGTCCAAGGACGGTGTGGCGAAAGAAGGTCGCCCAAATATTCAACCCCGTGGCCAAACCGGGAATTGAAACCGGGACCTTCAAGTTAGCAGTCCGAGATCTTACCGACTGAGCTAACGTCGCACGCACTTCAACTAAGCCAGTGGTAGCAAACACCAGTAGTAGAATCTGCTCGTGTGTTATAGATCTTCCTGTGGTGATCAGTCTCCTAAGTAACCATCTCTCGTGATGTCTTTCCCATGGTGCGGACGTTCCAAGTCCCTAGACGTATCTTATCTTTCGGCCTAATCAGACTGTCTTTCACACCCCCACCTTCCTTGTGAACACGCTTATTAATTTAAGAACACAGCTGGTAATTTTTCGCCCTTTTTGTATGGCGCATGCGTGCATCTATAACTCGATGGACGTACGCCTGTGTGTCTATTAAATCGCCAGCTCGCGTTCAACCTGTAAAAACGCTCAGAGCTTTTTAGGAGTAGTTTGTAAGTTATCAGCTTACGTGTATTTTTTTTTTCTTAAAAAATAATGCCTAAAGTGGCGGAGGCAATCTTCTAAAAGAAATGGTCCATACTTAAGTTGTGCGTCTTTCGAGTTATGGATGCACTTGGGAAGTTGGGAGAGCACTTGTGCCACTCTAACGCTTCTCTCGTGCTCTTCCAACTTCTCGCGTGCATCCATAACTCGATAGACGCACGCTAAGCATGGACCATTTTTTGATTAATCTTGAACCTAACTGCCAATACTTTTCTGTTAAGAGTAAAATGTTATGAGTTCTAAGACTAATCTATCAAAGATACGTTTTAACACTCTTTACGTTTTAGTTATGACCACTGATCGCCCTAGCTAGCAGCAACATCTTTATTATCCCCCGTGTTCTGAACTAGAAAAGTGTTTTTCCTCACGGCCCTCTGCTGCCCTTTTTGAAGCATTTTTAAATGAAACGACTCTGAAGTCGTCTGGGATAAACAATTAAAACTGTTTATCCCAGACGATTTCAGAGTCGTTTCATTTTTTAAAATAAGATCGATGCTCCTTAAAATGTCGAAACAAAAGACAACTTGACACTGTCGATCAACTACATATGATTTATTTTTTTAATTTTTTTTTGTTTTCCCTTTAATTGAATATATGTGTTAGCAAATATAAAGTTTTTATTATATTCTGAAACAATGCAAACGGAAATTATGTATACGATGAAAGTCTTTAATTTACTAAAATGAAATAATCTCATAAAATATTAACTAAACTTTGAGTCCGTTGATATATTAGTTTTCACTATCTCACGCACAGTTAATAACTAAAGCTTATCCTTAACGAAGAGAATATATATTGTTTTGACTTCCGCGAGTTGACTGCCTTTCAATCAATCCTGACCTTTTGCATGGACTATAGGTCATTGGACGAATTTCGCTTTCAACGCATCAGAACTGCATGGCTGTCTATTTAAAAGACAGGACACATAAGCAACACAAATCAACCAGTTGTGTATTTAAATTTGCTCCTTAAACGAACTACTCTTTTCACATAAGAGTTCTCCCCGTAAGCGTAAAAAAATTGTAGTTTTACATCCATCTGCTAGAATATACTCTGGTCTCATTTGACTTCAGAACACCAGCCATGAATTCGACTAAAAACTGCGAAAATTGCGAAACGATCATAAGCGACCAGTATGTATTCGTCGTTCTCGACTCGGTTTATGCAATTGTGGCGACAATTGGCAATTCTCTTGTCCTGGTTACAATATGGAGAACACCTCGACTACACTCTCCCTCCAACATCCTTCTGGCAGGACTGGCTCTATCTGATCTGGGAGTTGGTTTATTTTGTCTGCCTTCAAGGATTATCTGGAGACTAGTTTCACCAGCTGAAAAGATTACGGTTGACGGTAACAATGCCACTGGATTTGTAATTTACGTGATTTTGTCGAACTTGTTCGTCGGCATATCTCTTGTTACTCTGACGACCATAAGTGTTGATCGCTACCTCGCCTTGAGACTTCATCTCCGCTATAGAGAACTTGTCACAGTCAAGAGGGTTTTGATTATTCTTGTAATCATCTGGGTTACTGCTGTGTTAGTCTTTGTTGTGCCCTTGTTCACTATACGCAGTGTTCTGTTACTTGTAACTCAACTACTGGCAATTTTGCTGTGTTTCTTGATAACAACATGGTGCTACTATAAAATATTGAATATTGTTCGTCGCCATCACTCTCAGATACAGGCACAGGTCGTTATACCACACAATGAAGAGCCGAATTTGCCCAATATTGCCCGATACAAAAAGTCCGTGTTCAACATGTTGATTATTGTTGGAGTTTTTATTATCAGTTACATTCCTTGGTTGAGTGTAGTGCTTGCCGCCAGTTTGGGAGTAAGGATTGCCAATAAGACGTGGCAAACTGTTTTTACACAAATGTTTCTTAGCTCGTGTGTTAATCCTATGTTGTACTGCTGGCGAATGCGAGAAATTCGTCAGGCTATCAAAGAAAACGTGTTGAAACTTTGTTCACAACACTAACAGTTTTACGTCAATTGTAAACATACACTAGCACAAACTAGCTGGAGCGGAAATTAGCATGTGCATCAAATACTTTTGCTCTGTCACCCTGACTCTGCTCATGTAAAGATATATTCCAGCCTCAGGTTCTAAGAGACAAGTAACTTTAAAATCTTATTAAGAGTGAGCTTTTATGGTGCTCCTTTATCTTTTACTCTAAATTACTAAAAGCATAAAAATATTAAGAAGTCAGTCACAATGATATGGAGTCCTCTATGGTAACATCACGGGAAGCCCTTATTCCATTTGTGTTGGTTCAATGGTTGTGTCATGGCGTCAAGCGAAATTTAAGAGAATGTATGGCAATCTCGACTTTTACCGGTATCGTAATGAATATTTATACAAACAAACTTTAACTCGCTGCAAGTGTTGATGGAATCCTTTTCGGTCTGTAGTGGCGATTTCAAGGCATTTCGACGATTTTTAGTGGGCGGGGGAAGGAGATAGAAATGAAAAGGAAAGAATGGAGACAGCGATCCAGTTGAGCGACTGACCCTCGTTCGATCTTCGCAAATTTTTTCCTGCTAAATTGCATCCCCGGACTTTAGCACTCACAGTAGCAAAGGACGATACTTGAACTTGTACTTTTACCAAAAGACTCTTCTTGACCCAATAAATCCAGCGACAGTTTCAAATACAAGGCCATTTTCAAACTTTTTCGCGCTGTAAGACGACAAATCTGTGCAGAACAGAAACCGTTACCGCGCGGATGGCATGCCTGGACGCCAGAGCAAAATTCAAAAACTTCTGGCGTATCGTAATGAATGCCATATGTGTCTATGTCATTCATTACGATACCGGTAAAAGTCGAATTTCCCCGTACATTCTCTTAAATTTCGCTCAACGCCATGACACAATCAACACAATGTAGTATAGGCCTCCCTTGGTAACATAATAGCATATACTGTGTTTAAAGGGTGCCAATGTACAAATGACCAAAGGTATACTATTCAGAAAGCCGAAGGACAAAACTAACAAAGAGTCAAAAGAGGAGCAATCTACAGAATTGTTCAAGATTAATTGTAAAGAAAATCCAACCATTTATACATGAGTACTTGAACATTAAAAAGTTTCTTTATTGTAGTTTTGTTAAATATCAAGTGTCATTACAACTCTTTTATTTTTTTAAATAGCTTTACGTCCTACCACCATGGCATGTAAATCTAAGTATACACTATCTTTCCCCAGCACTTTATGCACACTCCTAATTCTATCAGTTTATAAGAGGTTCGAAATGCTAGTTTTAAATGGCTATGGGGATAAGTTCTTGGCTTGAAAGTTAGAGGGTTGCACATTGGGAGAAATCTATTTCGGCTACAAAATAAAATTTTCATTGATGAAGGCCGATGATTTCGGTCGAAACGTTTGTTTATAACAAGATTCCAAATTTCAGAAATCGATTTAAAAATTCCAGCTACAACTTCAACCTGGATGAACGAGAACATTCACTTTCACAAAATGAAATTGTTTGTAAATAAGCAACTGTACACTCGGTTATTAACTGATTCAGAGTTTTGTTTTTTCTCCAAATTTCTGAGTAGGTTGTTTATATCAACAGCCAAATGTATGCAAGGGATACCTTAAAATCTGAAAGGAAGCCCATGCAGTGGACGTAATCTCGAGTAGAAGCCCATTGCAAAAAGAAGCCCCCTCTTTAGTTTGCAAAAGTAATACCGAAATTAAACTCTTCTCGAAAAGAAGCCCATGGGCATACAGACTTCGCTTGTTTCCTTTCTTCTTTTTCTTCATTTTCTTTATTTTTCGCCTTCTTTTTCTTTTTTGACAATCTCAGGCTTGACTTTATTTTTCGCCTTCTTTTTCTTTTTTCGCAATCTCAGGCTTGACTTGATTTCGAAAATTAAAGTAATAATAAAATCAACTACACTAGTTTCAGATCCCTAAAAAAAATTGCCAAAGGAAAAGTTTGAGTAAGTCTAGAATTCTTTTTGAAATGTTTTATACAGTTTCCCAAAACAAATTAATCCTCGGACGACCAAAGCTGTTTTTGCTATAACATTTAAGCATAATTTTTCAAATGGTTTGCACGTAAAATATTGAGTTTCGGCACGTTTGTAGCTTTGGGTTGCCTAATTACTTTCCATAACAACAATCATGTTTGTTTTTTTTATTACGAACTCTTGCTATGACAACTGTTGTTTCACAGCATGTCCCCCATATTAGCTGCCAACTTGGATTTTTCGAAAATTTTATTTTGGGGAAAACTGCAGCAAATTTGCTCGAACTTACTAGGAAACATGTATTTGCAGCCTCAAACTGGAAAATAATGAAGAATAAGATAGAAATGAAAAAAATAGAACAAATCCCGTTTTCTAAATCAAACTACAACTGATTTGCATAATTACTGGTGATGAGATTATTTTAATAACGTTAAAATGTGTGTTCATGATTAGACTAGGTACTGCAAGTTTCATTTCATTGCTTCAAAGTTACAGTTTTAAGGTTGGAAAAACCTTTGGAGGGGGGTCCATTTGTCCCTCCCCCGGATGTTCGAGGGTTAAGAAATTTATAACTGTAAAGCAGTTACTGGTTTTAATGAGCCATAAAACATATTTGTTTTCCAAATTTGCTACTTTGAAATCATATATTTCGTAAAATACAGATACTTTCTCGAAGAGCATTGTCAGTTTTAGCTAGGCGATTTTAGTGAACTTCGCCAATGTAACAAAATCCTGATTTTTCGATTTTCAATAACACTACCTTTTTGTTTTTAGAACAAAAATGTTTGTATCTGTTATGAGATACATGCTATAAACTGGATTATTGGAGTATCAAACTTTGTACATGAGTTATGAAGAAAGTGAAACAAGGGATATGTGGGGGAAGAGGCGGGATGCTCCACCGGAGATCTTTGTTATTTAGAAATAAATTCAGCAAACTACTAAATTCAAATTCTTGCATTCCTTGTGGACATGCCTATTGATGTGTAATCTTGAACCTAACTGCCTATATATTTCTATTATGAGTAAAATATTATAAGTTTTAAGACTGATCTATGCCATCTCTTCTACCATAGATAAGTTTTAACACTCTTAACGTTTTAATCATGACTACTGACAGCCCTAGCTAGCAGCAATATCTATATAATCCCCAGTTCTTTGATGTAGAAAAGTGTTTTTCTCACAGGTCTCCGCTACCCTTTTAAAACGTTAAATTGGTTGTAAAATATAATAGAATGGAAACTATATTTATACAGGTTTCAAATTCAGTAAAATACTGTTCTCCCAGATATATCTGTCTAAACTACAAGGGAATTAATACTATTACAATTACAACAATCATGCTAAAATCGAATATTTAGAAAATTTCAACAACTGCGCTTATTCCAAAAGTCGTGCGTACATACAAAATATGCTAGAATCGAATAGTTTAAAATCTAGACCTTTATTCCAAAGTCTACGAACATAGTGCTTGAAGTAAGCGAAAAAAATTTTATAAACTATCTAAGACGATACCATGCGTCAGTAAGTGTCGTTAAAATCAAATATCGATTTCAATAAAAACCAGTAGTAAAATTTATATAGCCAGTTATGCAGCTCATGGTTAAAATTAATTTTCTGCTTTGAATATGGTTTTGTAGCCGTGTTCAAATACGGAAAGAGATACTGAATGTCGTAGGGTAAGAGGAAGGGAGTTCCAGGTTTGGATTGCCGAGTGTTTAGTTATCCCAAACATCTAAGTTCAAAAAGTATTACAGTCCTCAGAAAAAAAGTCCCGTGTCTTTTGTTTATTAAATTAAATTTTCAGGTTCTTTTTGGTGACTGTAAACTTATCAGTACTGATAGAGTATGTGTTAGCAAAATACCGATTTCATTAAAAAAGCAGTAGTTAAGATTATATAGCCAGTTAAAATTAGTTTTCTGTTTTCAATTTGGTTTTGTACCCGTGTTTAAATACGGAAAGAGATTAGATACGGAAAGAGATTCCGAATAACGTTGGGTAGGAGGAACGGAGTTCCAGGTTTGGATTGCGGAGTATTTAGTTATCTCAAACATTTTTCAAAAAGTATTTCAGTCCTCAGAAAAACCGCCCCGTGTCTTTTGTTTAGAACAGCAGATTAAATTTTCAGGTCCTTTTTGGTGACTTTGTAAACTTATCACTATCAGTAATAAAGTATGTGTTAGCAAATATAAAGTTTTTATTGTATTCTGAAACAATGCAAAATGAAGATGGGAAACAATCCGTCGGTCACAGTGTTTAAATAATGTCTACGATGAAAGACTTTTAATTAAATAAAATGAAATGATTTCATAAAATTTTAACTAATGTTTGGGTCCCTTGATATATTAGTTTTCACTATCTCACGCACAGTTATTAACTAAAGCTTATCCTTATCGAAGAGAATATATATTGTTTTGACTTCCGCGGCGAGTTGACTGCCTTTCAATCAATCCTGGCCTTCTGCATGGACTATAGGTCATTAGACGAATTTCGCATTCAACGCTTCAGAACTGCATGGCTGTCTATTTCAAAGGCAGGACGCATAAACAACACAAATCAACCAGATATCGTGAATTTGCACTTTCTCAGTTCTACAATTGGTCTCTCTCGTTAAACGAACTACCCTCACTGACTCTTTTTACATAAAATTTCTAATCGCAAGCGTACAAAACTATAGTTTTACACACAACTACTGAAAAATTTTGGTCTAATTTGGACTTTAAAACTGTTGAACACAAACTTTAAGCCATGAACTCGATCATAAATTGCATACCGATCATTAGCCACCAGATTTTGTTCGTCGTTCTCGACTCGGTTTGTGCAATTGTGGCGACAGTTGACAACGCTCTTGTCCTAGTTACAATATGAAGAACACCTCGACTACACTCTCCCTCGAACGTTCTTCTGGCAGGACTGGCTCTATCTGACCTGGGAGTTGGTTTAGTGTGTCAGCCTACTAAGATGATCTTGAGAATAGTTGACGGTTGACTGTAACTATTACATTATATTTGTAAGTTATGTGATTTTGTCGAACTTGTTCGTCGGCATATCTCTTGTTACTCTGACGGTCATAAGTGTTGATCGCTACCTCGCCTTGAGACTTCATCTCCGCTATCGAGAAC
>JAOBYE010035123.1:10356-22450 GCA_025403585.1 Parazoanthus swiftii | reverse complement strand
TACAACAAGTGAGTTACAGTTTTAATGACGTGCTTTTTGCTTAGAAAATCTACAGATAAGCACTAGTTAGACGTGAGCGCGGGTTACTTCCGACCGTTTTGCTGATAGTGATTTTGCTATCAGTGGCGGTGAGGAACTCGTGTGATCAATGACCATCTTCAATGTAAACTTTTCACTGCTCATCTCCAACCAGCTGCGTCGATAGAAGAATTGGAATAGCAATTTCGAGATATTGTCTGTTGTTAGTGTAAACATTTCATAGAATCCGGCTTAAGAGCGACGGTCAGTAAATATCAACCATGCTATGCCGCGCAGTTTTTAAAAATTTAAATTCTTCATACCCTGTCGGATGAAAGTCATGCGGAAGTTTTAACGGTTATAGCAATATGAGTTGGCGTTGTTTTTTATTCTATGTGTTGACATCGAGTTCCAATGGTCGCGGCCAGTTTGAAGCAAATCTTACAACGTCTTCTTTCGTGAAAATAATAGATTTTGCTCCGCTTATCACTAAACGTTTCCTGGCTGTCGAAGTTTCCTTTTTAGAATCTCTTTAGGTGAATCGTAAATAATAACATTGCAGCTACAGCAATATACATGTTGTTGTTACATCTCGACCGAGCACTATTTTTACTGAGATTTTTGGTGTTTCAGCACGATACAACTATGAAACAGATCTAACATGGAACGTTATTCGTTTTCAAATTATCCTCATATGTTATATTGTTTAATCAGCAAATGGTTTTTCAGAATGAATGTAAGAATTATGGTCTAACCGTGTGGCAAACATCGTAAAATTAACGAATAGTAAAGTGGTTAAAGTCTTGGAGTTTCTGCGTGAAAATAAATGTTAATTTTCATACTTGTTTTTTTCTTAAATCGAGAAAACCACGAACGTTTTAGTTAACACTAAAAATATTGTTTAAGAAACGGGTCAGACTAAGATAACATACAGTGTTTTGAGTCGTACTGTGTTTCCGAAATAAAAAATCTTCTCTCTACGTTTGATTTGTTTCTTGATAAAAACAATATATTCTGTACGGAAGACTGAAAAACAATTTTCGCTGGATGTGTTTATATTTGCTGGTCGATATTCTGTTGAACATTGACTTGTTAAAAATTACAGAATATTCTGGAGAAGAACCCAATCATTAGAGTTGAGGTCAGTTTAGTTCAGATGACTTTTACACTAAGCTAAGAAACTGAATCAGCTGAATTGTCATTGTCACTGTTACTACCAGAAAAATGATTTCGCTATATTTATGTTACAATCAAAGCGTACAACGGTTTTTAGATTAAAAACGCTCTTAACGTATCCGAAGAGCATCTACGGAACTGTAAAAGTTATACAGAATCGGTTTACGTTGTGTCTTTTCATTTCTGTTACAGCCGTTCTCGGGTACTTACCGTTAATGAAGAAAGGGAAGCGAGCAAGCGACGTCAAGTGTCATTTTTAATACTAGCGGTGCTATTACTTGAAAGATTTTAATTTTTAGTGCTTAAAGCTATTTCCGATGTAGAAAGCTTTTTAATTTTCTTGCTCAAGTTACTAATTAATAATAATTCAGTTTACCGGATGAAAGGATGTTTTCTGTAGATTTGTAGCACACGACGTGTTCTGCCAGAGATTAAGATAAATAGTATTCTCATTAGTCGCTTGAAGAACACGTTTTACGCTGAAGACCAAGCAGCCAAATATCTCTAAGACGAAGGGTGTTTTTTCGCAAATAAACTTAAGCGCAACATCTAGCTGTCAATCAAAATGCAAGTATAATTTTGATGTCTGCGTTTTATACTGATAGTCGGCCAAGTATCTGTCTGGCTGCTAGTAAGAGTGCAACTAAGGTTTTAAATACATACTTGTCGTATTCGTTTGTGTGCGGGTTTTTGTATAAGCGGGAGAGCGCTTGTTAGCAGAGCAAACTTGGATCAGACAAGAACTTTTTGCCTTGTGTTTACTGAGAGAAGTCCTACCAAACGAGCTGAGTAGTGTGCAAAAACATAGACTGGCCGTATTTTATGCTAGAGACGGATAATTAGTTCAGACGAATTATCCGTCTTTAATATAAATGCAACCTCTGACCTTTTTGAAACGAACAGCAACTCTTTATAGATTTTAGAAAAGTTCAAACTGTAGAAACTCGTTGTCATAACTATCATTTCATTACCTTTAGTCGTTGTAATTATTATGATGGTGATTGATATTGTTATCTTCAATGAAGACAACAGCAAGGTCACTTTCTTTCTCACTATCCCTATCATTATCAATACCATTAGTCGTTGTAACTATCATGATGGTGATTAATGTTATTATCTTCAGTGAAGACAATAACAACAAGGTCCTCAATTAACAAAAGGTTGAACAACTTTCGTTTACTACACCTTAAAGTTGTTTTAAAAAAATTAAAATTGAATTTAAAAAATATTAAAAACAGAAACAGATAGGTGCTTACTATCTTCATGAATTAACCATAAAGGGGCCAGTTAAATGAGTCAGGGAACCAAATTTATTGGTAAATTAAATTCGAATTATCGGTAAATGGGGACGGATAAATGAAAAATCAGGAACAAAAAAAAAGTCTTATAAAGTTTAGGCACAATAATATAGGTAAGTGTGAAGATACTATACTATAAGAAGGTGGTTTTTTAGTTCAGTACTTTAAAACTCAATTGTTTTTTAATCTTACCTTGACCAGAGATAACACTGGGCTTCACTGATCAACACAATTTGATGTGGCTAAAACCCCAATTTCACAGTCGTGCGCAGAGCAGGTTAATGTTTCAGCTGGCTGACCCTCAGGGTTTGTAAACATGGCAGTTTGACGAAAAGGGTATAAAAATCGATCATTTGTGAAAGAAGATAAACGATAAAAGTTCAAGAGTTTCAGAAATAACGTAAGTAGGGGTCAGTTGTAGGAAACTCCTCAGTTTGCTCTGCGCATGCCTGTAAAAATTGAACTTAGTTACTACCGTTTATCACCTCCCAGAAGCTTGTTTTTTGGCTGCTGTCAATCAAATCGTATTTGAAGTTTAGTCAGCGCTGTTTCAGCTGTTTTGAACGAAGAAGAGGATCGGCTTTGATATTTTTGGAGAGATATAAAGGTTATGCTTTTTTTAAATAACGGGTTAGGCTCTTTTTATGTAGGTATATATGTGTTATTGCGGTTAATGTCGTTGCTTTTTTGCTTTAACAGTAAGTTGCGGCACTGCCATTACCATTGGTAACTTCTAGTTGCCGTACGATTATCCATTAGCGTCCTGGGTTCATGTAGCTGTTATATCAGTACCGTTCTCGGATCTGAGTGGTGATTGGTTAAACTTGTATTCTGACACACTGTCGGTTTACCTCTTAATTTTGACCCAGAGAGCTCCTACATCTCGCATGTGTTTATTGAAATGATAAAACTATGAACTTACCTTGTGTTCCTACCTCGTGTTTTGCGAGCGCTTTTATCCAAGGCGCGATCGATCGACAAGCCGTATCGTCTGGCTGCTGTTGATCCGAGTACGAGAATAACGATCGGAAACGGTCCAACTGATCTCGAACACATCCCGAATGGAAAAAAGTCCAGTTTCGTATTCTTAGTTACCGCTGATTGCAATGACCGAAGACTCATTTCTACAGCTTTAGTCTCGACTTGGTGTTGAATATACGCATAAATTGAACTCGTATTTTTACGACTCATAAAGTAAGTCGAACAGCTTGAGAAACTCCATGAGAAGTTTTGCGGTAAGATAAACAGAATTTAGCTTTGTTTGCTTCTCGTGAAATCGTACTTTGGTTTCTCAAGATAAGTCTTTGTGCCGAGTCCGTTGTTTTTGTCTTTCGGCCATCAAATCTCGAAATTAAATCGATCTAGATCAAAAATTCTCATATATACACTTAAACCTTACTTCATACCCAGTTGATATAGAGTCTTGTCGCACCCGGTCGCACTTCAAACCGTTTTCTTGATTTTTTGGATTTTATAATCACTTGTCTGACTCATCTTTGCAAGCATCAGATACACTCAGTCGCCACAATCGTGGAGTAATCTCGAAAATTTTAAATGCGTCTTCGTTAAAATGATTGATAATCTCGTTATCAAATTAGTCTATGAAATAGCTAGCGACGACTCTGCTTGGTCAATTCAAATTGAGATGAGTCTGAATGCTATCGCGAAGCACAAACATTTAAGTAGCTTTGATGTGGCATTTGCCGATTCAATTCTGTCCAGTCTGTTTGTTTGGTAAGGCAAAAGTCTCAAAAGAATCTTGGAAAACGAACTGGGGGTTTATTCATTCGTTCTCAAAATTACAAACAAGAATATGAAATCTAAAATCACATTTGTGTCACATGTAGCCAGAATGCTTCACCTGAAAGTTTTGCCGTCAAAATAATAGAATCTCTGCAGTTATCCTGTAGAGTCCAATTCGTCGTCTTCGGTAGATTATCCACACTTCACTCTTTGACATTCTTCCTAATTATGGTATTAAACACTAGCTTAAGGATATGAACTCAACCACAAAAACCAGATTGCGTGGTTTGTCGATCGATCTATCCTGGGAGCAAAGCATTCGCCAAACAAAAGGATTTAAAAAACACAGTTTCATCATTTTATTTACACCTGCGAGATATAAGATTCCCTGCTGTTTCACTGACGGAACCCCAAAACCAAATTCCAGACTGAAAACTGTTTTCGAAGGCCGTGTATATCTGATGAAATTTGTAAAGGGAAGGAACTCGACATTTTTTACCAATAATTAGTTTTTATGCAGACATCGTGTTTTTATCCAAGCTGAGGTGAAAACATAGCAACACCTTTTTGTTGATTGAACCACACATGTCGCTTCTACCCAGGCTTATTGTAGGTGTGAGTTCATTGCCTTTAGACCTTGCAAAGACACTAGCATGTGGCCCATGTATTTTTTAAACTATTTCAGCGGTTCTTTTTAGTAAGTTAATATGCGACTTTTTCTAAGTGAGGTATTAGCTTGACAAATCGCCTTTTTCATCCCAAGAACATTCAGGATTGAAGCAATTTCGGCAAAGAATAAAATGCTCCGACGCTTACGTGGCGCTAAATCGCTTTCATTAGAATATGTGATTGCAAAACGGCGGAATCTCTCTCACTGGCTTATCTACCTACAAACACACGCATTGTGTTAACTGATATACAGATGCTAGATTATTGCGGTAAATCAATAAATTAAATTTAGAGTTACCTCAAGTATAAGGATCTTTGTTTTTGTGCGTTATTAGAGGGAGATTCGGGACAGCTCAGTGCGACAGTTAGTAAGAGGCAGCCTCTGCTACAGTTTAGTTTTACAGTATTTCGTCTGCATTTACAGTAGTAGTACAGTGTGCTATAAAAAAAACCCACTAACAAATAGCCATATATAGTCTTACAACTCGCAGCGGTATCTATATATTAATTAATACGACTTGATCCCTTGGTGCGAATGGTACACTTAGGGTTTCCCGCTGTGTTTACAGGCTAAAATATACGAAATAATATTAAAACTCCTAAAAGATACAATAAAATCCTCGATGTTGAAAAAACTCTGTTAATTAAAAAATATCTTTTCGCAGAAAGAACAAAAGAACGAAATTTAAGCTATTACCTTGGGAGGTTACGATGTGTTGTCTTCATACATTTTGGATCCCTGTATAGCATTTGAACATATCCAATTCTTCATCCGAGCTTACGACTGTCTCTTTACAATACATATATCATGTTTAAACATTGTAATAGCCTGAAAAACTAACTGATTCTATGGTTGCAAGGCCGCTTGGTTCTGTTTTTTAATTTCGAAGGGTCCACTAGTACAGCAATTTAATTAGTTCTATCACGTAATCATTCAGAACAAAAACTTAAAACTAACTTGGGTTATAAGTGTATATTTTCTAAAGTTTAGAATAGATGAATTTATCTCATTTCACCTACCTTTGTATGAGACACTATTTCTTAACGTTATCGTATTTTGTGGTCAGTAAAACACGTCGTCAGACTCAATTTCTGGATTCCCAGGGCTCGCTATTTTACAATTAATTTTATTCCCGCTATGGGCCTTCGCCCTCACGCTTCGCTGTTAATAAACTTGAATGCTCGATTAAACGCGAGTACTGGGTACCTTAAACCCACTAGCAAAAATAACTATTTAAATAAATAAATAAATTAGTTAATAAATAAATAAATAAATAGATAAATAAAAAGCCGTGTTTTTGGTGGATTGCTCTTCGCTTTTTTCGATTTAACGAATTTTGAGTCGACCACTTTACAAGCAAAACACTCTTTGGTAAAAAAGTAAATCGTTTTAAATTATTCTGTTTTGTTACCCCATGAAAATCCGAAGTAGCAAATTGTAGTTTTAAAAGACTCTTAGGAGATGTGCGGAAGTTGCTTTTTGTCTTGTTGCGCCCACTGGGTCATTAAGCGATCGATTTAGTTTTACACTGCAGAGTAACAGCTCCCTCAGTTGGGAATGGAGTTTACGAGAATGGTCAAATAGGCAGTTAAAGAATCTAAAATGGGAAATTTCAATTCATAAAACGGTAATTAAATCACAAGCAACAAGACTCCTGTTGCGAACTCGTAATGTTTTACCGATTTGTAAAAAGTTTGCATGTTAACGCTGACTTGGAATTGGAAATGTATTCAGATTCATAAAAATGAACCTCGGTAGCAAGCGAAAAAGATGTGTACGTTTCAGGCAATGAAAATCGAGCAATCGAATTTGAAGAATAGATATGGAAGTCCAGTCCCGGTTCTCTTTGGTAAAAGGGTATTTTAGTCCTTTTGTGTGTTTGAACAGAGAGCAAAATGGAACGGATATAGCTTAGCCCAGTATGTATTCCTAAAGCATTCCCATGATGAAGGCTGGAGACCGCTTAGGACACTTAAAGATTTTTTAAATCTCAAAACATTTTTAACCAGGGCAACTAAATATAAATTATTTTATGTTTTACATTTTACCCCGTTATGTGTGAACAGTTTCAATTGCATCTGTTGAGCAAATGACTGTACTTTGAACGGGTCATATATGAAAATTATTCATGGTGTTTTACTTTCGATCAAACCTGCTCTCTTTCCGCTATTTCCGTCATTTATCAAGATAAAATTTTGCAACCTATTTCACACTATTTACTAAAGTACAGACCCGTTTTCTGCCTTCGTTTGAAGAGACTACACCGTTTTTGTGAAACATGCTTATATTTTGCGGTTTCACAACTCGTTCAAAGAATAAGATTTAAGAGAAAAATCAACGTTATATATGTTTACCTCTTGTTGCAATTTACCGTGGCTAAATGTTTTGGAGTCCGGTAATCTTTAGCAAGTCAAGATAGATGAAGACACACCTTGAATAAACAGCCGGCTGGTAAAGCTTCTCTTGTATATACAGAAGCAAAAAAGTGGATTTTTTCCAAAGTTTTTAGAGGCCAACTGAGCGGCAGCTGCTTTTAATAACAGCAAAAGCGCAAGCACACATCGATAAATCGACGAAGACTGAAAACATTTACGTTGGTTAAAGCCTGCGCTACCCTCATTGGTTAGGAGTGAAAGCTAAGTATCGCGGTAATGGCTGGAATATGGTTGTCTTTAAAGTAAGCTAACAACGCTGCATATTTATGAACAGTAGAAAAGTATTAAATAAAAAGCTCATCAATATTCAAGAGCAGTTTTAGAGCAGTATAGCCACCTTGTGTAAATAAAAAGTAAAGCAAGCTTCGTGGTTAGTTTACTAAATCAAACTTGTCGTTAAAATAATAATTAAAAGTCATTTTCGGTATTTTAAAATTCACGACGAGGCACGGCAAATTTTATTTTTTATAGCTCCGGTTTCCACTGCCATTTGTTTAAGTCTTGTCTTTTAGTAAAGTTTTAAAACGTCGGAACTGCTTAGTTGGTTTTTCCAATTTTGACAGCATGTTGTGATGTATTCATTCTTATCCAGTACTTGCCATTTAAGCGGACTTCTCTTGACAGTTGAACAGTTGAACGAAAATTACAAGTTTCCCAATTCATGTTTGCAATTAGAAACAACCTTAGTCCCATAAGTTTTCAAAATATGTTCACACTCAATAACCAGATTCATAGATATTACACCAGAACAAGCACACCATTTCATTTGCCTCGTATAAGAACTAAGCTTCGCAAATTTTCAATTAAATATCAAGGTCCAATGATATTTAATTCATTGAGCAGTGATATTGAAGAAACCTTCACTTACTCTTCATTTACAAAAAAAACTTAAATCCCAGCTAATCTTAAAATATTAATCAAACCTGAATATTTACGTCATCTCATTTATCCGTCTTTTTTTCCTTAGAAATCTAACACAGTAAAAGGAGGAGGACTGACTTTTTGTAATAAGCCTTTAGCTTCCTATCGGTCCTCCTCGCCATTTTCAAACATTATTATATAAACAGTTGTTACATTGTATTCCTTGTATTATATGGCAAATAAAGAAATGAAAAAAAACCCAGCTGAAATATAGTTGATTTTATTGCAACTTTAGTATCAAGAATATGAATGGAGAATATCGGTGCGTTGACTCATTAGCCATGTTGTAAATAGTAATCCTAAGCCTGCCAGTAGAATGACTATAGTGTACAACGAGATTGGTGCATGACCAATTACCTTAGCAGTCTTAATATAAGCTGAGACGCTTTTTCTTCAGCAATTTTTTGATTAAATTAGTTGCGTTTTGCAATTAATTTCACTACTAAAAATCTGCTGGCTTCTGATTGGTTGCTTGACTGTTCAATTAATTATTAACAATACATGAAATGTGCAATTAAAACGTAAAATAGCACTGTCATCCGGGAACTTTATTTAATAAAAAAGACTGAAATAAACAAGAATGTTTTGGAAGTGAAAAGATAATTTCCAAAGCCTTCGGTAACTTTTGCAAGACTTCAGAAGTGTTCGGAAATCTTTGGAGAACGTCGGAAAACATTTGAAAAATTATCGGAAGTCTTCAAGAAATCTTCGGGAAGCGTTCATAACTGTTATGAAAGGCTTTTAAAGAATTTAAACAACTCTTTTGAAGAATTTCAAAAACTTTCTAAAAATCTTTGGAAATCTGTGGAAGTGATAGTTGACATGATTAATGAAAAATACAACTGAAGCCTCGCACTCGTCAAATACTCGTGCTCGTTTTTATTATAAACTCTTCTCGAGTGATGGTATTTCCTATACAAACTCGACGATCAATGACTGTTTCTGTTCACTGATCACAAACAGACCATAGTTGCTCGATCTTGAATCGATGTTTGATTCTAGTTTTTGAATATACCTTATTGTGGTGCCGTGGTGTTAGTAGTCAACGATCAATTCAAAATGGCAGAAACTTTCTTCCCGACGCGGGAGATCGTGCAGTTGCCAAGTTTTGAATGTTATCGCAGCGTAGCGGGAAAGTCAGGTTTCGAGACTGAGATTGGAGGGCCAAACGGAGTTGTAAGAAAAATCGATTATTCTTGAACTTTTCTTTCTTGCACTGTCACATAATTTTTGAGAATATACAAAGATTCAGCAACCGGTTTTTCTTTTTGTGTCACATAATTTCGATCGCCATAGAGTGGAACACGGACACAGATTTGTAATTAGTAAGAAACGAGTTGTCGAGTCTGTTTACTGCAATATACCACACTTGTGACGTCACCAAGTCTAGACTAGCTTTAGCGCTAAATATCTCGTGAAGCTACTTGTAGAATAATAAAATTTATATAACAAAATGCAGTTGGGCAGTTGCAATCATAGAAAACAACACTTTTTGGCGGAACATGGCCTGTGGGCTTAGCTACAATATCCAGATTTTTTGAATATTTAGAAAAATCGGAGACGTTTAGAAAATATAGATATTTTGATTTTCAAAGACATTTAGACCTTTTATGTTTTATGACTTTTTGAACTTCAAGTCAGTTTCAGTCATTTAACGACAATAGCAAATTGTTTCTGTCGCTGGTTGGTTTAACTCAAGCAGCCATTGATGTGACGGCTGCGAAACTGCGCAATCACTGCCAGATATGCAACGTCGTTGAAGTTTACTTTTACATTCTTGTTTTAGACGGTGTTCAAAATATCCAGTTGTATACAAGTCTCTAATGTGAAGAATTTCGCCGTTTATGTTAGCTATGTGTGCTTAAATGAGTTGCAATGTAGGAGAACTCTCAAGATATTTAGAGACATTTTTCAGATGTTTAGAACTTTGATAGATGTTTTAAAGAGATTTAGTACTTTTTTTTGGAGAATTTCCAGAATTTACTTGGAACAATTATTGAGTTAGTTGTAGCTAGTTTAACTTTCTCGTTAGTTTTTGATCATTGTATGATTCTATGTAGACATAACGTACTACGTTCTTATTTTCAGTGAAACAACAATTTGTTGCGCGTGGAGCCGAAGAAATGGAAATTATCTTCGAGTATTCAAATCGAAGTCTAACGAGTGAGCCCAGCGAACGATTGCGACATCAAATTTGAACATAAGAAGAAAAGTTTCCATATCTCCAAGCGTCCATGTATTATTCTGTTTGTTATTTAAACTATAAACAAATGAACAATCGATGCAAGGCGACTGTCGACTGCAAAGGCGGACGTTGTCATAGTAACGCAAGCAGAGATCTCCGATTGGCTGAAACGTAAAGTTATCGTATTTTTACGTGTGCTTGAATATGATTTTTCTCAGTGACAGAAATTTTTGTTAAGCACTGCAGTTTCTTATAATAAGAAGTATTTTGGTTTCGATGGCATGACAAAATTCTGACTTACTAAACACAAGGCGTTTCTCCTTTAAACTCTTTCTCTCTCGCCTAACTAAAAAAATACTATTTCGCGTTTCAAATAGACAGGGTCATCAATAGAATGAAACTGACCACGACACAGTTAGTACTCAGTGATAATTTGAGTGTGATGTGCTGAATACTTTTTTGGGGAACGAGTTTTTGTCGGAAGGGTTCAAAATTTAGAGAGAATGTTTGATTAGACGGCAAAAGTTAACACCTAGCCATAGAAATCCTCAAAAATTTTGCATTTTTGACCAATCTGTAGGGAATCGGTATCGGCCAGCTTACCGCTTTCATGTTTTCAGTGAGCCAGTGAGCCTGATCAAGTCTTCGATGCAGCTTGTTTGCAGCTTGAAGTTGTATTTTTTGCCTTTTGTTTTTCTAAGTTAATAAGATTTACCTATAGTATGGCACACTTTTCAATAATTGTTCAAAAACTGTCATTCTAGGAATTTTTTGAAAGGAAATTTGTCAAAGCTACCGTTGATGCACCATTTCGCTTTTCCGTAATTTTTTGTTTTACATTTTTCAAACTCTTTAAAGGTGTGAAACTTTTCTAGAAATTACAATTGGTTTCGGGTGTTGGAACTCTGATAAAGTCGGAAACTGATAGAGTTGGGACTCTAATAGAGTTTCTGCATTCTTCTTTTCTCATTAGAACGTCCAGTTTTGGCTGAGGCTAACCGTGTTTTAGAATCTCATCCTAAAATTATCTTAAAAATAACTCTGATTTTTGTTTTTGGAATTGTGTTTGTATAAATGCATTTCAAGGCAACATCTACCTCAGCTCATAGAAGTACCCAAAAGCAGTGCTAGCGCCTCTTTGTGAATTGCACTGTTCTCTCTGTTTAAAAGCGTTCTCTTTTCTAACTTTGCAGAAGTAAACGTTCCCTTCGTGTGTTGTCAGACATCTTCTCACATTTTGGCATTTTAGAGCCTCGGCTTTCGAATAAAAAAGTGTAGTTTTGCAGTTGTGGAAGTGGAGAAGGGCAAAACTGGATGTAAACAATATTTTTCTTCGTTTGAAAAGGTATAAAATAAGGTTCTTCCTTATCAAACTTTACGTAACGTGATCGTATGGATGAAAACAATCAATTGGTAGCTAAATGTCACTGACGTGAAACTTTTGCAGCAATAGGGAACAGCGATCTTTAGTTATATCACTGACAAACCTTTGACATGATCAACTATGAAATCGCAAAACTGGTAAAACCTGTCTGTTCGTACAGTTTCGTAAGAATGTAACTGTAAAAAAAGAAATATTTATAGTTTTCAGTGCCCTCGCCGTTCATTTTTTGGTGAGAATACAGTAAAACGAAACAGGAAAAACTGG
>JAOBYE010035012.1:12179-22451 GCA_025403585.1 Parazoanthus swiftii | reverse complement strand
GGGGGGGGTAAAAATAAATGGTTTGGAAGCATAACATATTGAAAAAAAACTCACTGACCATTCAATTTATCACTATCAACACAATCATATTTCTTCAGAAACTTACCACTTGCAGTATTTTTGAAAGTCAGTCAAGGTCCTAATTTACTGAGATCCACAGAACTTTGCAGTTTCTGGATTATTTTAGGTAAGTGCTGTGAACTTTTCAATTGAATAATTTGTGGTTAGTGCTTTTATAATAATATTTTTTCACAGGACACTTCCCAATCTGAATTACAAATAAGTTCTCAGAAGAACTGATCAACATTAATTCATAACTATATTTACAGCAGTCCAAAGATGGAATGCACAGTTAAGGTTTAGGCTGCCTCCTACTTTTCACAGAATATAAAAGTCTAAGAAAAGAGATTGTAATAAAATTCCCCATTCCTGTTTAAATTGTAGTTAAAACTGCACTCCAGCTGGTAGACATTCCACTCAGGGAAAGGGATATCAATTGCGGTCTTGGAAGTACTGGTTTCTTTAAAAACACGGGTGGAAAAAAACAACAAATATAATAATTAATCAACTTCCTCAAACTGACTTAAAAACTCAAGGAAGGAAAAAATGTTTTGACTTAAGGGCTCATAAACTTTAGAGTCACAAAAACAGCAAAGAAACAACTTCAAAATGTCTCGTGCTGATGTCATTTAACTTTCCAGGAATCAGTGAAAATTCCAGGACTTTCTAGAAATCAGTGTAAGTTTCAAGACTTTCAAGGAAGCACAGGAACCCAGTGAATTCAGGAAACAGAAAGAGAGCATTTTCAATGAACCCTTTCCCTGAAATGCATTCAAGTTATTATAGCCATCAAACCTGCTGGAGTATTAACTTTTCTTCCGAGGCCAAGTAAAACCAGTGCCTAAATTATAATCAATTATAATATTTTCATTTGATATAAATAAACTCTGTGTTGTATGTCTACATCTATTCTTTGGGTGCGTGTCGTGAGAACGATGGGGAACCCTCGGCACTCCGCCCACTATGTGTACCATTGGCATCCTGGTCACTTGCTACTTGTTCCTGGTCACTGAACATCGGGTTCACAACTGTCATGTCACCAGCCTGGGGTAAAATTACGAAAATAAGATTATAAGCTTCCAGGGAAAACAATGGACTTAAGACCTTGGCAGCTTGGTTACTCTATGCCAGAGAATTCATTCGACCAAAGGCAGTGCGCAAACTCCTATATAAACACAGTGTTTTAAGCACCCGATGTGTTGAAAGGGAAGCCTAGACCACACTACCAAATTTTCCTTAACTGAGGTCATTTCCCTAAACTCCGTGACTTTTCCTAGCCTGGATAATAATAATAATAATAATAATAATAATAATAATAATGTCAATACTCTCCCATGACTGACTGAATCCACGTAAAGATAATGTACTAATTAAGCTTCCCTTTCCTGCTCTCCTTCCCCCTGGCTTCCCTTTCCCCTCTTGCATTTCAACCACTTCTCCCCCACTTGATTTTCCTTTTACTCCCAATGAGATTAATCTTCTTTCCCCTTGGTCCAACACCAACACAGTCATCATCAAGTCTCCCAAAAACTAGTTGACTATTAACAAGGGTCACACATAGAAATGAACAGACTTTGTAAAAACTTACCGGAGCAAGTCCTGGACACTCATACACAGTGTAGTCCCCTTCGTCACCCTCGTCACTATTCTCCTCATCCTCGAGGGTTTCACCCTTAATTACCCTACTCCCACCAGCTCTGTAGGAATGCAGATAAAGACAATTTAATCACAAGCACAAATTTGGCTACTTCAAAACATGAGCCACACAGTCTAACTTTGATTTGGCCATTAATTCCTTTCTGTTCACATACCCAAAAATCATAACATGGGCATCCAACATGTTCGAGTTTATATTTACCAATTTTTTTTTCCCAACGTCTAACAACGATTTATATTGAGATTTTGTCTTTTGTTTTAAAACTTACAGAAAGTGATGATATTACTAAAATATGCCAGTTACAGGAAATAAATTATGCTAAGAATGCCAGTTTTTTAGTTAGGGGTTTATGGTTAGTGCTAACACTCAATGTGCTACTCACTTGTTTTTGTTAAAAAATTGATAACTAAAGGAATGTTGAGTGACTTGGATCCACACCACAAAAGATCCAATATGAAACAGCAATCAACGACTTCCAATCAACTTACTTTTCCATTGCAGCCAACTGGTTCTTTGTGTGCTGGTAGTGATACATTTCAGCATTGTAATCTAATTTTTGGTCCCCAGACTGTGAAAAAAGCAGAAAGTTTTACATAAAAATTATCAGAGGAAATGAACATTTAAGTAAACAGGTTCAACAATCTGTTATAAGGCTGTGAGGAGATAACCTGTAAGGTTTGGCCACTGAGCACCAACAAACAGGTAAGATAAAGTGCTCCACAAATATCCCAAGTTAAGCCTTCTGAGTGAAAGCCCTAGAAGGGAATAGGCCCACACAGAGAAAAGAGAAAAAATCTATGACCCTTGCAGGAATCAAACCCACATCCTCTGGAATAGATCACCCTTGCTCTACCAACTAGGCTACAAAGCTAGGTGGGAGCTGGTCGTGGGTAATTAGATGGTAACGAAGCAGCAAATGAACATGTAGTGAGGGGAAAACCACAAAGGTTTGGCTGCAGAGCACTGATAAACCCATGAGGCTGGTGTGCCTCTGAAGTAAGACTCTAAATTCTTTTAACCTCACAGTAAACCTGTGAGACTGATACAAAGTACTGTTCATGCTCTCAAAAAATATTCAAGTGTCCAAGAAGTGAATTAGACAAATGTGTACTTGAAGTGAGTCAACCTTATCTCACTATTATTGGCCCATGTCAATCATAGGGTGACTGCCAACTTTCATCCCTAATTCAAAGTTGGTACACAATCTTGATTAAAAAGACTTTCATATACCTGCATTAGGTGGACAGGCTGTTTGCCTGATACTGCTCCGTAGGTTCCTGGATACTCAGCCTCGCTCACAGCTTTGGCTGTGGTGTGCAGCCTACAAAAGCAAAATAATGGTTAACACCAGGCCTATTAAAGGTAATTTTGGCAAACCTTTTTACTTTCTTTTTTTTTTCACTGGTAGTTTCAAGTCTCTGATGACCTCTGAAAGTTTGAACTGATTTTGTATTTTATTTTTTTTCTCTTAAATTTTGCACTATAAAATTACTAAGATGGTCTATTCTGTGTAAATGACAACTTTACACAAAACAAATTAAGTTTGAAGAGAGACCAACTTAAGATTACATTAATTTTACTTTGATACAAAAAATAATTTTGTTCTAGCACATGTATTTCATTTCCCAGACTATATAGTTTTCACTTACAAATTAAAACATAAAACTCAACAACTTCCAACAAAACTCTAACAAATTGTTCCAAGTTACTTTCAAAATCTAGTTTCAGGTTCAAATTGAAGGAGAAAAACCTAACATCAAGTCTAGAAATATGGCCAATCATGTCACTCACTTTTTGCAATCCCAAAATACTGTCTAACAGCTTTCAAGGTATATATAATATATGCACACTTGTCAACTCAATCTTGCTCAATTTTTTTAAAGATACAGAAGCTGTAACTTTTACACTAATTGACAACCCCAACAAAATGAACACTTATTTTGTTTGTCTTGAAGAGCAGAGGGTTACAAGTCAAATACATGTAGTGCAAATCTCACGTCAAACTTCAAGTCACAAAATTTGATGTTTAAAAATAAAAACAGGAGTTAGCAGAAAGTATCAGCAAAGGAACATTCATTTGTTGTAATACTCACTTGTACCAGCAGTATCCTGCGAGAGCCAGCCCTGCAATACCGGCCACACTGCATCCAATTACAATAACTAAAGAGAGATCAAGATAATTGTCAATAAAAGCTGCCTGAATCAGCTCAGTGTCCAATTTTTCCATCTGTTTAAGTCATTTTCGGACTGTTCATAGCACTAGGAGCACCAAAGTTCATATGGAAGAGGGAAGTAAAGGAAAATTCAATTCATAAACTCTCCTTCATGGACACCAAAAGGTCCATGCAAAGTATGCATAAATTAAAAGGGTTCATAATTAAGACTTTCTGCTTGATTTAGATTTCATTTCAAAAACAGTTCTTCAAAAGAAGGTTGTTAATAACCAAACAAGCTTGTCACAGCTCTTCTTGCACTTTAACCCTGTTTGCTAAATGAACGACAATGCAAACCAGGCCAGCTACTGAACAGTGGTTCATTCAACCAAAAAAAAAAACACCAGTCATCTGCTATTATAACTTAAATCTAGCAGCAAGACAGCAATATGGCAAACTCTTCCAAGTACTGAATGATGCAACTGTAAAACATCTTTTGTGAGTTGTTCCTAATTAAAACCCTGGACCTTGGTTTATAATTTCTCTTTAGTGTCAAGTATTCTTTTTTATTACTTGGTGAAGGCTAATCCACCATGGTAAAACTTGAGAAAACATTTAGCTGTGTAAAATGCGACTAAGAAGCTAGAACTGTCTT
Source organism: Parazoanthus swiftii (assembly GCA_025403585.1). Lineage (NCBI taxonomy): Eukaryota > Metazoa > Cnidaria > Anthozoa > Zoantharia > Parazoanthidae > Parazoanthus > Parazoanthus swiftii. The sequence goes on along the minus strand of JAOBYE010035012.1, from coordinate 17,926 downwards.
ATTCATTTAATGCGCTGTTTGTTCTATTTGCCTTTGTATTAAACCATTTTTAATTTTTCAGCTGAGAGTAGTTTTCATTGTTAAGACTTTCAATGAGAGCAAACTTAAAAGGAAACCAGAAAAAACACACTCCATTTGCTGAGAATAAAACTAGTAATATTGCAAAATAAATAAAAAAATAACCAAATTTATGTATTTTGAATTCAAATACAGTAATCTGAGGCTGAATACCTACAGAAATGAACTGATTGAAATACCTTGAATTTATTTTCACAGTACATTCTATACAGAAGTTGATGCAGTTTAATGTCACATTTAATCACAAAGCCTGAGGAACAACTTGTATAAGACAATACTTTATTTGCACCTTTGAGAACTGTAATTCAATTAAAATGAAAGAAATACTAGAAGGGTTCATATTTGGCAATAATAATCTGATCTAGCACAGCTAACTGGGCAGACAATTCTTACTTTCTTTCAATTGCACATCTATAATATTGATAACAACTTTCTAAATACCAAATATCAGGGACCAGAAAAATAAGAGCAATGTTCACCTCTGCATAAAAAAGAACCCCTTTGCAACTGTTTTGGAATTTTTTTATTTTTTTTCAATTAATTTGTATTGTATTGTTTTGCATTGTCATGTCCTATGTTTACTTTTATGAGGGAAAGCAGTTTAGATTTTAGAAATAATGGACATGATCTAACAAATAAACCAATAATTAGGAAAGCAGATTCAATAATTTACTGTACAACAATTTCTGGTTGCGCAGAAGGCTACATAAAATATTCCAATAGATAAGTTATTCCACATAGCAGGAAGAAACTGCCATAGCTACCAAAACATTCCAACAAATCACAAACAAGTATTAACTTTCTCTTCCCTTTTACATGTTACTTCTGTGAAAACTGTAACCTACATCATGGATCCCAGAATTATCACTTGATGATTCTCTGTTTCTATTACTGTCATACATTGTCTAAAGCCTGAAGTCACCAAGGTACATGTGGTTGAGAAAGGTTGGTGTGAAATGAAATCAAAGTAAAATAGAAACATCTGCTGGTTTAAAATTGGCACAAACATAAATATTTATGATATGTGAATAAAAATAATCATTAGATTATTGTTAGCCCACAGGAACATGAATTGTCCTTCAATATACACAATGTATTCAACTGCAATTTCTTCTGATCATTCTTATTTGTCAGATCTCTAATAGCTAAATATCATAATGGTTTAATACTCTAAGTTGCCTTGGGCTCTCTTGATTAATTTTGATCAATCAATTTCCTAACTTATATATACTCAAGATTTCTCCTGTAGAAATGTCATATTTAGCCAACCACAACTCTGGGTTATCTAAATATCTTCAGGAACATTTAAATATGAGAAACTCAAACTAAACAGTTTAAACATAAATTTCTATTAATGTCACCCTAAATTGTCACCTTTCTGAACCATCACAATTTCTGAAATGACAAATGTGTATATAAGAAATCTTTGAATAACAAAATAAAAGCAACTGCCATTCTCAAATATACACTAACAAAAACAATCACAAAACTTGTAACTTTTTACTATCAAAATTTCAAATTTTTCTTACCTTGATGCCCAATTGCAGTATATCTACTTTCAATGACTTAACAGTAGAACATGAAAATTGTTTGAAGTAAAATGTTATCAAATGATTTTCAAAGCAAAGCTAAACTCATCCTTTCGGGAATCCGGAAAACTAACTTAATAAATTAATGTCCAGTTCTTTCAATCCCTACGCCCACACACAGCATATTGACCAAAACACTATCTCAAATGTCGGATATTAATCCAAGTCCGATGTCTTGTACCTAATGCCTTCCTAATGCCAGTGTGCAAATTGAACCTACAAAATTAATGTAATTTCTAGATCTGGACAAACATATGTAGGAATATGTGTTGTAATAGCTCTTAGCAACCAGTTTGATGTTACTCCCCATCAACCCTTAAACCCCAACAAAATACCCCCTCCTGCCGCTCTTGGTGTGAAGATAGTTTGTAGAAACAGCTGCAATATGTAACAGCGGATCCCACTTACTGACAAAATGTATGAAATATCTACATTTCATGTACAGACCTATCGCATGCAGCAACATTTTCAATTGTTGCTGTATTGCTTTTAAAATTAATTACACAGCAAATGTTTCACGGAATTCAAAATTCATTAAAGCTTCTTATCGAAAATGACGAAGGGACGGAACAAACTGACGCATATTTGTTCTGCAAAATAAATATAAGAAATCTGTATTTCGCAATCAGTTCAATATAAAATAAAAAATATATACAAAACTCTAATATAAATGTCGAATTTTTTTTTATTTTTTCTATTTGTAATGCTTTAATAAGAAAACAACAAACTAATTTATATTCTTATGTTTTAATTTCAGCAGGAAAAAGAATGATTTTCGAATTTTAATAAGTTAAATTTTCGCAACACCATAAACAGCTCGTTACGTACAGTAAATTGAATAACCCACGCGTTGGGAAGAAATTTATACTCACATAAAAAGTAGATGTCATCTAGCTGTTTTTGGTCCTTTTCTTGGTTCATTTTGTGTTTCATCACGTAAGGTGGCTTTGCCGTGGAGTTCTCTTGTAAATTAACATTCTGTTCGTGTTCGCTTTTAACGGCAATTATCCCTGATTCTGATTTACCCTCCTTCTTCATTTGAAATTTATTTTCTTCATCTCTTTCAACTGGTTTTTGGTTCTTTGAATCAAATTTCAATTTTTCAGACAACACCGAAGTGTGTCCACCATCTAGAGCGTTCTTTCTATTATCCATTCGTGTCGAACCCTTGTTGTTTACATTCGAAGTTCCCACCGCCAAATTTGTGTTTTTCTCCGAAACTTTCGGCGATTTTTTCTTTTTACCATGTTCGACATTCGAATTCGATTCAACCACAGCATCACTGCCATCCTTCGAGAACATACTGTATTCTTTCCTATTACTCTGTCGTTCTGAATCATCAGGACTCAAATTTTCCTCGGATGCTTCGATGGCTGTGGCGGGAGCTGTGGTCGGTAGAAATTCCGAGTTACCACCATTTTCGTCAGTTTTGACTGACGGCGGCAATGTATTTTCTACATTTTCAGAGTCGATTGTCGCCTCCGTAGCATAATATTGTCCATATACTTTCTCCAAATCAATTCCATCAGTTCCTTCTACGTCTAAGTCGTTGGCATCATCTCCGTCGTCGCTGAAATTTTCTGGAAAGAAAAAGTAAGAGAAGAAAGTGAAGAATTTTACACCAACTCAGAAATATCAGTAGTCGCTTCAATTGACAGTAACCGAATCAAATTCCCTCATACCTACACCTTTTATCCGCCTAACACTTTACGGAAAAGCATCTTTATGATTTGGAACAATCACGTTAACCAAAGATTAAGTATTTCGTGAATAAAAACATTCACTCGAGCGTAGCGTTTCTTGGCGGTAACGATGGTCGGCTGATATTGAGTCAAAAATTACTTCGTTGAAATTTGACCCACATGACGTTGAAATTGGCGGTTGTGGAGTTTATATGTCCAAACTCGACTAAAAACAACCATAGTTTTCGATTTATAGACGTAAACTCGACCCTCGAATTTGACAATCAAGAAAATTAGCTCAAGAAAATCGAATAACTGGTCAAAAGATCGTAGGCAGTACAGTGTGCAGCGATCGAACAACGCGAGTTTCTTCCAGACTGAGAAATTCAAACGCGGAAACGACTTACATTTACAACTCACAACAAATAGGAAAAATATACAGAATAGTACAAAGAACACTCTGGATAATACTCAAACACCAGAAAGCAGGTCAACCAGATAAAATTGACAAAATATTTCAATTCACGCGGAACAGTTTGTGATGAATTATGTAAATGTCAACACAATTTTGCTGTTGCTTCGAGCTTGGACAAATTCCGCAAGCGTACTCCTTGATTTACAAGGTTCTCATTCAATCCAAACTTCTGCTGTAAAGCTTCATGAAAAACAAAGAGTCATATACTACTTAATACGGTTATTCATTTAAACTAACTGCAAAGCTTTTCGTCGAAGGAATATCTCTCTAGTTGAGGTCCAAACTATAAACTAACCAACCTTACCAAGTCCAAGTGAAATGATTACCTGCCGCTCGAAGGAAATTGGTACCCGTTGTATCAACAAAATATGCCAAAAATTAAAATTGAGTAACAGTATAACTTACCTTGTACAAATTGATGTCCTTTAGGAATGAAAAGAAACAAGAGTAGAAGAGAAAATAGGCAATTCATGACCACAACTTCATCACACCATCTTCTTTCAAGAACCAGACTGGAAGAACGACGGCTGTGGGGTTGTGCTCGCGGCACGTGGGGCATGACGGGAACACGGCACCATATTTGGGTATTAAGTGAATCAATCACTGTTTCAAAAGTGTTGGTTGGAGAACAGAGAGTAAACAACACCTTCTAATCGGGTTCTTTTTGTGTTGGTTTTTTAAAGCTTATCGGGCTGAAAGCTGTCTTAAACACAACTACAACACTCCTTTGTCTCTCGCAAGGCTTAGCATTCCCTGGAGTCTTTTCACAGATGGAACGCAAGCCTTTTTTAAATAAAAATGAAGTGATTTTTTTAAAAAATAATTGTCAATCGATTTACATACTGTGCAGTACCTCCGATATTTGTATTCGATTGAGAAAAGTTTATTCCTATTTCCTAGACAGACTAGTGAGTTTTTGGTTGCCTCGCCGCCGTTTCCTTTTTCGAGAAACTTTTTAATCAAATCCGTTAGTTAGGTTACTGCCAACCATGTTTGTGTTTAACTTTGATTTCGTTCCTAAATTCTCAAAGTCAAACTTCTTTTCAAAATTTCATTTAGTAGTTTAATATAGGGATACGAAACTGAGATATTGCATAATGTTAATAGAACAGCATTCTGAGAATTCTTTATGACAATGTTGCAAGTGTCACAGTTTATTTTTTGTGTTTCACGATAGAAAATTTAGTTTCTGCAAATCAAAAGCTTAGTCGTGCTACGAAAGAGTTATCTATTTAATAGAGTCAAGCAAATTTGTTGACGTCAAAAATGATAATGCGACGTTTTTCGTTGGCTATGAAAATTTGATAAATTAGCGACTCCCTTTTAACGAACATTCGAAAAAATTGCTCGAAACAGCAAATGATTAAAACGAAACAGGCAAATGAAACCGACTGACAAAAAGAATGTAAGCTCTAGAGTCCAGAAAGCAATTTGTTGTGATTTTCTTGCGAACAAAGTAACCAAGCAACCAATTGACAACCAGGAGTTTTCATTCGGAAACTGATATACTTTGTAAGTTAAATTTAATATTCTTTCTTAGTTACAACAAAACTAGTGAGGGAGTTTGTTTTGTTAATACTTGTAAACGATCGCTGCCCGCAACTGTGTTTAAATCATTTGCACGAGAACTCGAGAGTCGAACATCAGATTTGCATCCTGGGGTGCAAAACATCAAATCAAGCAGCCGCCTCTTCTACACAAAAGCGGAAAAACGAACTTAGACAGGAATGAGTTTTGTCAATTAATGATTTGCTAAATCAAAGCATAAGTCAGAAAACAACCGCTGGGCGATATAAGAAAGGTTAAGATTGCGATTTTGGTTTTTGCAGGACGATGAAACAACAATCATTGATGTGCATGGAGCGTGAGAGAAAAACGCTTCACGCATGCAATAAATAATCTGTGCTTACATTTACAAAGCCG
>JAOBYE010035012.1:0-12079 GCA_025403585.1 Parazoanthus swiftii | reverse complement strand
CATTGATGTGCATGGAGCGTGAGAGAAAAACGCTTCACGCATGCAATAAATAATCTGTGCTTACATTTACAAAGCCGACGATGATCAAAGTTGCCTTTTAATATAGCGATTTCGAAACCGGATCTTAAAATCTAAACATTCTAAAACTACATGAACTTGAATAAAGAAGACTCTGAAATGCACTTTTTAGCAATAACTACGAAGGTCCCATATCACAATAATTTGAATATACAAGAACCACCGAACTGAAAACTGTTTGGTATGCATCACGAAATTTCGAAAATTGAAAAAAAAATTATCAATGTCAATTAATCCACCGCAGTCTCATTTCATTAACCACTAAATAAGCAAGAATTATCTTAGAATGAGTTCACTTGATTTGTCTAGCAAAATGCCAAAGATTGGACCAAAGTATTCGAAAGTGTTTCTGTACATCACTATTTACAAAAGAAGGGCTGATATTTTTAGCGAGGCAATTGCATGATGCTTTTTTAAAGTTCTGTTCGAATAACCTCAGTTCAATATCTTTATAACAACAAGGTAACATAACGAAACGGATCGTTTGCTTTAAACAAAAGTAAAAAGAGAATACACGTTTTTCTGTTGTTTCTTAATAAAAGCTACATGCAAATAAGTTTCTCTGGTCTCCGCAAAACTATTGTTTAAAATATATCCAAGAGTACTGCTTTGTAAGCACTCGCTGTTCGTGAAAGAACAGAAACCCAAAGCTGGTGATGCAATTTCTATGCTTGCACAATGCTCTCTAATCCATCTTTTATTTCACTCTCTCCGCTTTTAGGATTTTTTCAAGACATTTAAACGAGGCTTTTTTTTTCTGATTTGAAAATCAGTTTTGCAGTGATGCCTCGATAACCACGATCAGTTCATTTTTGAGATAGTGACAGTTGTCAGTTTTCTATTCCTTTGAACTTTAAAAGCCTACGAAATGAAAACCGTTAATATGTCTGGGGAAAACAACATAAAGATTATACTCAGTAAAATAGAGTTTCCCAAAAGCTGACGAAGAGCAAACTTGCGCTAATAACTGAGTGCATTAGGTATACACTTAAAGCGATTTAATGTCTCCATTTGTCAGTTTCGTACTAAAAATGTTTCGAAAACGCGGTTTTCTAGTTCAGAAATATACGGGGTCGCGAGAGGGTAGGGTAGGGAACGGATGTCCTTTTGTGGGGGGTGGGATTGGGGATTGAGGGCAATAAGTCCAGTTTATGGGTGAAAATATTATTTTCATTTTCTCGTGTGCGAATTCGCACAAGCCAAAGTTTCTTTGTCTAGACGAAGCTTTTACAGTGAGGCATTCCAGCTAAGCAAATACTTTTTACTGGTGGAACTTAGCTCAAAGCGTCGCAAAACAAACATCGCAAACTCGTGAAACATCACACTTTCCGATAATCGATAAACACGTCTGATGTGCGGTCAAACCGCCCCACTATACCTGAACCATTTCAAAGCTGAGTTTTGAGTGGTCACATTTTATTGGACCGGCTATTTTTTTGTGGGGGGGGGGAGTAGGGGTTATTGTTAAGGTCACTATTCTATTATCAAGGGCGTACCCAGAAGGGAGGACCCCTCTTTTCACCGTGAAAATACATGAAAGTTCAAAAGCAAACTGAATCATTATCATGATCAACCTAAATTTTGGTAATGTGGACCCCCCCCCCCCCCTTGCAAAAATCATTGGAATGCCTCTGATATATTTTTCTTTCAGCCAATAGTGTGTTTCGTTGCGATCAATAAGCTCAAAATCTCTGATTACCAAAATATACTTGGCCTGTTATTGCAATACGACGTTAATGTTATCCTAGCTGTTGCATTTAACATTTTTATTCATCGGTTACCCATTGTTCCAACTCACACGTGTTCTTGGCATGAACATTTTTGCGAAAAGAGAGTTGTCGTCTCCATGCAGAGAATTCGTCAACATGGCTTTATGACTTAGCTGACCGAAGCTTCTGGTCAAGTTGATTTTGGGAGTAACTTAAGTTTATGGTTTGCTGGTTCTCATCAGGGTCAGCTCACATCTGCAGGGCCGTAGCCAGCGTCAGGCAGGGACGGCAAATGCCCCCTTAAATTTTGGACTGGAAGTTGGTTTTAAAGAATATTTTTTCAGTAGAATGTAGTGATATAAAGTGGGGCCATAGTAGGGAGGGCAAATGCCCTCCCTAATTTTTGGATCTAGCTACGGCCCTGGTCTGGTTAATCGAGGGCTGTTTGTGGTATTGCGTAATTATCCCGCCGAACATGTTATGGAACTACATTTAAGAAGCAAAAGTAGTCTCCATTCTTTTTGCAATTTGGCTGGAACTATGACAACTATACTTTATGTATCCCTTAACTGAATGGCTTCTATAGATTCAAAAGAGACATTTTTTATGCCACTAGGCAACAGCTTGGATCATTCTATGGTAAGATAAGTCATTTTTAAAATTCATTCAGAATATACTACAGCCATACATGCAGGTCGTCTGGGTGTGTTTTATAATTCGTCTGCAACTTTAAAATAGTCACCATCAGTTTGTCTCTTGGGTTGATTCAAGAATTTAGCGACGCGTTAATAAATCGTTTAGTTTGTCTATGTTTTAAAATTGTTATACATTTTTTTTTACGGGACCCTTCCGACACTTTTTATGGTTCTGAATCGCATGGTTTAAATCGGTTTTTATTAAACTTATTGTGTGGCTGTAAATTAAACAGAGGCCTATTCACACTGCGATATCCCTGCGTCTTGCCACGTATCGGGGGACTAAAGTGCACCTCGCTTCTGAGTCAATATTGAAACAGATTCACGGACAGATGTTTCAAACTCATAAAGTTAGATCGAGTTTAAAGACGTCACTATCAACAGTTTTACGTGGGTTGGTCACTAATGGATTTTCATGAACCAATTTTAAAATCCTGAAAGTTGGATTCGGACCTGAAGCGAAAGTTAGAAATATTTCGTTATGAAACATCAAATACAGTTTTCCAATCATAAAAGGGGTTGTGTTATATATAGTTTCGATACTTTTCCGCACGTGAATGTCTTTGGTCCCAACACCCCACCGCAGCGAATATTCTTCATGTCGAGTGGTTAGATATGAGAAGATTAACTTGTTTTTCTGTTTAAATAGGATCGATATCTGAAGTAGACCATGTTAGATTGTTTTAATATTGCAACACGTAAACTGCTTCAATCGATTAAAATTTAAATTGAAACTAAACTAAAAAAACCCTAAGTGAATGGAGTTTTAAAACAGCTTGCGGGAGTTTTAAAACACTCCAAAATGAATTTCTAGTGCTGAAAACGTACGAACTATTGCTTTATTCGGAAGTCAAACACGCACACAGATTTCTTTTTTTCTAGAGTCAGTTTCGAAAGGACTGACGAGCCAAAAGACTGAGTGTGCTATATTATTAGGACGTCATACAGCACCCGGCTTCAGGGACTTCCTGCCAAAATGACATGCCAGCGGGTATTTTTACACAACTACGGTGTTTTATTAAAGCCGTTTGAGGGTATTCGGACCAAAAAAGAATTAGATTTCCGATTTTAGGGGAACTATATACTAAAGATAGCCCGCCACACTCAAATATGTGGACGGTCCACTATAGGGTCTGGAGGTAAATATTACATCACATCTCAAGCCCTTCTTAGGAACTCTGTATATCGGACTAGTTTCGATGGAAAAATTAAAGATAGATCATTTGAACAACTGCCAAGTTTTCATATTCAAAGTGTCGACACTTTTCACGAGTTATTTTGATAAATGCAGCCTCTCCCAAGCGCACGAGGAAAAAACCTTTAAAATATCCCTGCTGACGGGTCCCCGAAAGACTATGTCAAACTTTTAAGTATCAGTGTAATATTCAATACACGGACTTTGCCCCCAAATCCTCAAAGTCAAGAAGATCAGATGAGCACAAAAACACATAAATCATATCAACAACAGTTGTTACGTGTAATTCTTTGTGCCGAACGCTTCGTCGACTATTTCCCATACAAATCAGGCTTTTAATAAACTATACCATATGGCGAAGAATTATAGAAATTGCTATTTGTCCGGCAACTTTCGTCATCATAATAACGAAAATCTGGTGTTTAGGTCATCTTTTCCTTTGCCTACTTCCGCGTTGTTTTGAATCGAGAGCAAATATTGTTGTGCTCAACTCTTTTCTTGCTACCATTGCGTCACATGTCCACTCCAAATGACAAGTGTTGTTCCTTTGCAAAACCAACCAAAACAAGCGTGTGAAAATAACTGATGTCGCTCTTGTTCTTGAATAACAAAGATTTTACTTTCAGTGCGTGGGAGTAACGCGGCGATGTTCACGGCATTATACAGTTCGAGATTCATTCATATATCTCTGATACTCAGATAAAGTTCTCCTCAGTAAACTGATAATCTTGCTGTAACTATCATACTGATCAGCGTGCGATGCTGTTTTAGGAGATAGTAGGGAGGGAAAAAGAGACTAAGAGATCGAAAGGAAGCGATATCACCTGCTACGAGGGGTCGGGTGGGGGTGGAATAACACCTGGGGAGACCGAGGCGGGAGTGAAAATGTCTGTGCTGGAAAACAAAAAGAAGAAAAGAATTTCGAAGTCTAAACATGACAAGTTTACATATTACACGATGCCTGCGGTTAACATTACCAAAGAAAGCGCTTTAAAAATGAAGTGATGGAGCCGAGCGAACTCTGCAATTTATGACATTATCATCACACAAGCGAGGGCCACAAGTTTATCAGTTTTTAACTGTCATGTACCACCCTCCCAAAAAATTGAGATTAGTTCAAACCAAACATACTACACTATACTATTATTACTTTTACTATCATACACTATCGGGTATGAGCCGAAAGCTTGCCGTTAGCTTAAAATATCATTGCATAGTGCAAAAAGTGTTCAAAACTTTTAAAGTCAGAATTATTAGTTATTGTAATCATTACTTACATTATTACTTTATTACTATTTTTATCATCATCATCCTCATCATCATTTATTATTATTGTTATTATTTATTATTAGCCTAAACAAAGTCATGTCCGCAGAGGATTTCTCGCTCGCCAGGACTGTTCTTATTTGGAGTTTGCTTTTCTTCCTACAAAACTAGCCGTAATGGGTTACGTATTCCCCGATACTTGCCCCGCCCTCTTTGTCATTCAGTTAGTACATTGTGTTTGATAACACACGTTATTATCGATTATTTCCATTATATTTATAAACACGTGATTATTACAGTTAGTTTATTCGATTGACTGTATCATAGTTACAATTGTCAATTTTAACATTTTAGTTTAATGCTATTTTAAAAATTCAAGCTGACTGTGTTACGCAAGCTGCTTCAGTGTTAGCTGTATTAGTGATGTTTGTTAAATCCACGCTGAATCACGAGGTCCGTCTAATCTATGGAAACAATAAAACAACATCGTCACTTTACAAGTTACCACCATCACCTTTACAGTTATCATTACAAGTTCCTTTAGCGGTTAATATATTTACTATTAAGGGATTACAACTGATTATCATTATTATTCACTAATTATCGTTACTATTAATAACCATCTGCTAATAAGTACTGTTGTTCATATTTATACTGTAATTATCGTTATCATGTGATTATCATAATCAAAATGTCTGATTATCATTACTAGTCATTATCGTTGTTACTGATATTATTACCAATAATGTTGTTAATAACTATATTTATATGTATGCTCTGTAACTCATTCACCGCGAAACAATAAATGGTTTGATGGTATGATCAACCTCGATCCCAGGGCTTTTCCCCGAGAAGTGGTTGGGCGGGAAAATAAAATCAAGTCCTGTTGCGTCTACATCTTGAATGCTTAACAAAAAACTAACTCTTATTTTATGGATGTAGCTATAGCTTTTTTGGACAACATTGCATAAAGCTAAACAAGCTGATAAATGAGTTGGCTCCTAGCCCCTTAGTTTATCACAAGATCGTATTTTCCGCGAACCTCGTGTATTTTATTGCGCATTCATTTCAGAACGAGAACTTTTCTATCAGTTTGTACTGCTTAAATGTGAAGTACAATACACTGTTCACAGTATTATAATCCCCTGTCCTGCCGGAATACAGCCATCCTCGGCAACCCAGGGCGTCGTCGGGTGGGGGGGGAGGGAGGGAGTTGGGAAAGGGAAGAAAGACGAAGTGAGATGCAGAGGAAAAAGCGAGGGTGTAGGGAGGAAAAAAATTCTCCCAAATAGCACCCGTATCCTCCTCTATTTCGCCTTCTCTTCTCAGTGTTCGCCTGTCCCGACGCCATGTGGCGCGGCTGTTCATGCGCAGATAAATCGAAAGAACAAACAACGCACTTACGAAGATTAGGACGCAGAGACTGAACTGCGGCAAACCGAAATGGCACAGACTTTTCATCCAAACCAAGTATTCACCGATTCACAGCTTCATTCACAGCTTTGTGGTGTTGTACATACACAGGTCAATTTTAAAAATATGGTTACGGAGGAGCCAGTCTAAACTGGCAGTGTACAAATATCTAACCATGGAGCGCGGTTCAGCAGCATATGTTTACACCTGCCATATAGTCCGTAACCAAAAGATAAATTTTTCGAACAATTTATTGGCATTTCGTGGAGAAAAATACATCGAAACCCATGCAAATCGTGTGGCCGAAGTGTTACTACATCCATTCCTACCATACCAGCCAACAAAACTACAAAGGACAACCCACATACACTCGGACACCGTCTAAAATAGATTTACACTTAGTGTTTTAAGACATATTATTTCTGATTATAGGTTCTCATAGCAGCAAAACTCCACAAAGCTAAAGCTGTTGATCATATTTCTCAGTTTCCTGATAAATGCACAATTTATGAAATATAAATTTCGGAACTGTAATCTTGGCGAAAGTTAACTCGTGTAGAGGTTTCAGTTGAATGACATGTTTGAATATTACAAGACTGTTATGACAATGTTGCAAAAGACAGCATTTTCTCTAACTACCGAAAGTCTCCAAAAATCAAAATACAAAACTATAGCTGTGAACTTTCAATACATTTCGTAACGAATCGGCAAAAAAAATACCTAGCAAGTGCAACAACTGAATGGTTGCAATACTTCAACAAATCGAAACAGCTAAGGGTGACATGAAACGTTTTCAGTTATACTCTTTTATACTTGGTTTGTCAGTCAACTTTCTCTGGACGTTTTTTAAGTCATATATGCGTCGACTGCACAATTTTTGCTTAGCAACGACTTCAAAAGAAAGTCACTACGGGATATTTGAAATGCGTTTCAAAGATGCATGAAAATCGTTTTTATAATATCATGAGTCAGTACTAACTGCTAACTACATTTATCACTAGGGCAAACTTAAGTATGAACGTGACACACGAGCACGAGTAAAGGTGCATTCGATCGACCCTACTCCGCAACAGGAATATATCTGGGAAGCTTTCTCAATATCTGCTCGAAACAGTTAACCAATATTCTAGAAAAACATAAAATATACAGCTTGTTGAGAAACATACTTCTGCATTAAAGAGATCAATTAGTTTTTTATTCCACGCATTCCCTGTACGGATTATCGTCAACCGAATGCACTCTAAAGGATAGCTCAAACTTGTAAAATAAGAATAAGAACACGCATAAGAGATTTAAATAACAAAGGAAAAGACACAAAGAACGAGCTGATGTGAGCTTGTTCCATCTCGTCACACAGTTGGTATTCCTTCGTCTTTTGCTTTGATATTTAGATTTGTTAAACTTGTTCTTGTGCTTATTTCACAAGTGTGAACCAGGCTTAAGTTCATGTTGGCGAACAGCTGGCAAAGCTGCAGGGATTTGACGCAAGAATGCCAGCGGAAAAGTGGGAAGTCTGCCAGTGATACACGCGTCGGAAGAGGATAAATGCGGTTACGGGAAAGGGATGCAGTAATTACTTGGTTGGCAATTCTGTTTCCTCGCCATCTTTGTTATCTGTTTTGTTCTTGACGTGCAACAGCTTCTTGAGGGAGCTGCTCATGTAGTAGGGCTTCTCAGCGCTCCCATCATTGCGCTCCAGGTCTTCCACTGTGAAGACGAGAAAACAACAACAATATCAAGACGTCTTCCGCTTACTACGGCTCACGCTACGTTAACTAAAGACCGATTACGTGTAAAACACATTCAAACCAGAGTCACGCAGACCTACCTTCACTTTGTCACGTATCCTTAGTAGTCTAACACCTCAACTCGCCAGTGCCAGATAACCTCGCCAATATCATACAATCACGCGAGTGTCATACAATTACTCACACCATCATACCAGTGTCATACAATCACTCAAGTGTCACACCATCATACCAGTGTCATACAATTACTCAAGTGTCACACAATCATTCGAAAGTCACACAATCATTCGAGTGTCACGCAATCATCCTAGTGTCACGTAATCATACGAGTGTCACACAATTACAGAAGTGTCCGGCATAGCCTTACTACTATATATTCACACTGTGAAGTGTCACGGTTAAGGGTGTTACTTTCATTAATGTTACCTAACCTCGCTAGTGCCGCACTGATCACACCAGTATCACACAATTGCACCAGTACCACAACCGTTTAATACTAATAACGTTTAACTTGGGCGGTGTCGCACCACTTCAGAAGTGTCACATAACCTCGCCACGATCAATACCCTCACAAGCGTCCCTTTCACCGGTGCTAACCTCGCGATTGTGACACGATCTTGCCAATATCACACAATCAGACCTGTGTCACAAACTTACTAAAATGGTTTAGTGGAATTAGTTATTATGTAACAAAATGATATAACCTCGCCAATGTCACACCATCTCAGTTGCCAGTATCTCACAATCACGCCAGTGTCACATACTTACTTGTATTGATAACCGGCGCACAATCTTGTCAGTATCAAATAATCACCTCAGTGCCACTATCTCCCCAGTATCACATAACCTCACGAATTGTCATTCTTACCGTTTTAAACACTTAGAAACTATACTTGGTGACTAATAACAGACAATTGTGACAGGTGGCAAAGTACAGCCTCGCCTTCATAACACAGTCACTGCCCAGCACTGCTTAAGAGTACCCAAGTGATAGCATGCAATTCAACGCCAATTCCATACAAATGCATTATCTTCACTGAGCCCAAACTGGGCACGTCTATCACTGAACAGCTATCACAACTTACAGAAACAGAGGAATATAGTATCGATTGCCATATCGTACACGTCGAAGAACAACATGGCAACAACATAAGCAAACACCACCGTGATCTGCAAGATAACAGACAACAAACCACGGTTAGCTGTAAATATAAAATACGATTCAACCCGTTCAGCTACCAATTTAGTATGCTGCTAATTCTCCTTATCTGAACACGTTGGGGGGAGCTTGAAAGTGACCGTGGCCAGCAGACGGGGTAGGCGGCGAGGGAGTAGGGATATTCCCCCAAAGAAAGACAGAACAAGACACATTTATAAAGGTGATTGTTTTGGAATATAGCCCTATTGCCATCCCTGCAGCTGGACTGCAGATGGCCACTCCCCCACGCCCCCCCCCCTGCTGTTAAAACGTTGCTAAGACCTTGCCAAATAAATAACTCAACACTGGTCATGAAAAAGTTTAGCAACTACAACGTATCTAAGAGGCAAAACCTGCAATAACCTATACGACCAGCCCGCAATTGGACTAGTAGGTGACATCTACACCTCAACAAAACACTGTAGCTTTTAACTTACAATCATTGGCACCACGTCGTAGTTCAGCACGGCAGGATCGTCCGTACTGACCTTTCTAAACCAAAAGAAACTAGCCACGCCTATGGACAAACAAGCGTATTATACCGTAAATATTCCCGGCATTAATAAACGCAAGTGAAGTTAAAATATAGCATTAAAAAACAGCTTAAAATAGACACTGCTTGTTATATGTAATCGTGCAGGTTTCTGCTCGATTCGGGAAAATATCAGGGCGAGTTTGGTCGAGCCATGGTTTGTATTTTGGCGAGACCCGCACTCATGGCGAGATGACATGTTTATCATCCCTGACCCAAAAATGTAGTTTTGAAAACAAAATTATCTCGACTTGAGGAACTTCATTTATGCGTGAACCAACGCATGCTAGAGTTTCCCGCGCTTGGAAGACCGCACTCCTTCAAAAGATGAGTTTGAAATGAAAGCTCGAGTGGCCCCGTTTTCTCCCCTTTTAACTTTCTGTGAAGCAATACAGTGATTCCACGCTGATAGCAATTGCAGTGACTTTCAAGAGAGAAACCAAACTGTGATTTCGTCTGAAATCATGACACTGTCGCGATTTCGTGAAAAATCACGACAGCAATCTGGTCTGTGATTGGCTGAAATCATTTTAAGGGATGATAAAATAGTTAACCGCACTAGAGATTGGGCTGTCACTTCAATAACAACAATATACTCAGGCTCGTTTTGTGCACCAAGGTTACGTGAAGGCTCCCCCTCAAGCGCTTTACTAGAGCTAAAAGCGAGTCGTATCTTTGGCACTAAGGGTGAAATTAGGGGAACCAAGACAAGTTATTGCTAATATTTAAATTCTAAAACCTACTGGAAGTTCGTTTTTCTTGCTATATTAACTATCAACCGAAATCTTGCGAAGAAAACTTTTTACAATGTACTGCACAATGTACTGAACACAAGAAAAAACAGTTTTCTTGATAGATATAAATGCAGTGATTATCTCACCTACAATGCCCACGATCAGAAGTTTCCCCAGGAACAAGAGAAAACCAGTGACGCTGTTTACAGCGGCTACCCTGTCAGCAGACACGAGCAAATACGTGGTAAGTGACTGACCAACTACCTGTTCTGCTTCGAAACTGTTTTACCCAACATACTTCTTTCATTTATAACCTGTACGTATTTTCACGTCACGTCAAGCACGTCACGTCATACCACGTCACGGCACAACACATTACATCACGTCACGTGATGTCACATCCTAACACATCAAGTCACGTCCTGTCCTGTCACGTCACAACACGTCACGACCTGTCACGTGATGTCACATCACATCAAATTCATCACAAGCACCACATTAATCACATCCACATCACGTCACTTCTACATCCACCTCATACCTCAGCACATTCCTTAGCAACAGAAAGAAAGCGTCCTTGGCTGATGTGCAGAAATTCTTGCCATAGATAGCAATCTGAAACAGGAAGTTGTGGTCATGGCATTGTGAAGGTCAACTCTCGCCATCTCACAAACAAGGTAACACATCTTAAATACAACGAACTGAACAGTAACTATCCTCTAAAATCGATAAAAGAAAGAAAGATAATTCTTATGGTTCTGCTTCAAGGGAGGACGATTTTCTGCTCAACATTGTTGCGCTAAATTTGAGATCGTGTAAAAAGAGGAATGGTTATTTTTTAACACTATATACCTCTTATTAACCTAGTTTGCTCGGTCCGTACGGCAAGTTATGGATCCTCGCCGTTTTTTTCTTCCGCTTCGCGCTTGGGCCATGAAAACAAGGAAGAAAAAAACGGCGAGGATCCATAACTTGCCGTACGAACCGAGCAAACAAGGCTAATAAGATGTTTATTAAATAGATTTGTTGATTATTTGAAGAAAGTGAGGCCGCTCCAGAACTAGAGGTCCGTACAGCGACTTACAGAACTGAAATTAACCAATCACAGGACGCGAAATCAGTGAGCCATATAATAATCTGACACATATCACCTACCAGAATATAAGCATTCTTATTGAGGAACCTCAGACACTTCTCAAGACACCAGAAGCAGCACTTCAAACACCTGAAAGTACAACACAGGAACTGTGAAGTTCTCATGTCCACCAGAATAATATTGTCAAGTATATACAAGTGCCAGATGTGTCAGTCTAACTCATGTCAACTAATCGGAATACAGGTATCAGTAGTGGCTACTCAGTAATGTCCGCCAGAACACCATAAACTCCAGTGAATGAATACACGACAGGGCTGTAGCAGGCCTTGGAAAACTGCGGGGGCACCGCCAAGAGTCGAAGGTGTGAGCCTTCTAGGGGGGGTCCGGGGGCATGCTCCCCCGGGAAATTTTGAAA
>JAOBYE010034901.1:0-22454 GCA_025403585.1 Parazoanthus swiftii | reverse complement strand
ATCATATCATAATATATTGTATTGTATTGTATTATATTATATTATATTATATTATATTATATTATATTATATTATATTATATATAGCATTATATTATATTGAAACTTAATAAATGACATTTTTTTATGATACAATACAACACAACACAGCACAGCACAGCACAACACAACACAACACCACAACACAACATAATGAAATAAAATACACTGACCAACTCCTCCTGTTATGGATAGCTGTCCTATGAACAGCAGAAAATCTGTCACTTTGTCCAGCACAACGACCCTGAGAAAAATGATAAAATATACACATAAATTTAGTTTCAGAGTTGATTGAACTAACTCACGTTGAAAGATAGCACAACAAACTCTGGGAAGTGGTATTACTGTAATAGACAGGTCGGAATAGCAACTGCGCATGCGCGAGCACGTAAGCATATAGTTAATAGAGAGAAATGGTTATGAAACTAGGCAAGTTTCTTTGTTATATGTTTTTGTTCTCTATCTCTTTTGTTCGTTGGCCTTGACCGTGCACAAAACACAAAAGGTTATGAAATACATATAAACAACCAATCAGTGGAAACATTTGGGCTGACACACTGAATCGAAGCAAAGTGCACTGTCACGGTTCGTTCAACCTAAGACAAAGCAGCTTTTTACACTCCTTTTGAAGTCTGTGGAGCTTCCCAACCAGTTAGTTCTATCAACTATGGGATGTAAGGTAGTAAATGTAAAGCGGCCAGTCAAAACTAAAGGCAGTGACTACACATTAGTTAACTGTAAATAACTTAAGGTATTGGCTACAAAAGATCAGTCGTAACCTCTAAAACATAAATCAACAGTTCAATTTTATATCTTAGTCCAGCTACCAATCTTGTTTGTTCTGTTACGTACACTACCGGTGGATAATCTTACCAGGCCTGTCATCAGAACAGATTAGATACCTGCCTTTAACAGTTTTCAACTGTCTTTTAAGACGAGCTATTCACCTGTTTTACTTGATTAGTTGCCTGTCTTCGTAAGCATGTCCTATTTTTCCTGTTGCCTGGCTTACTAGTCACTATGAATAGTTCAGATACTCATAGTCTTTGGCTTACCTGACAACATTTCTCATCAACAAGAAAAATGCATTCTTTGCTGACACACAAAAGTTCTTTCCATACACAGCAATCTGTTTGGAGAAAGATAATACAAACAAAACCGCATAAGTGAAAGATCAAATACCAACACACTAACAACAGTTCTTCCAACAGTTGCTTCGACGTTGGTTTAAACGGGACAGACATACAAAACGAAATTACAAGTGTGCCATGGTATGCAATTTATACAGATGTTGCATGGGAAGCCGAAGCAAACAAAACCGAGTGTACAACCAAATTACAGAAGGCTGCAAGTAAACAAAATTCATTAAAAGGATAGCTACACGTACCTCAATATAGGCGTTCTTGTTAAGAAACTTCAAGAATTTTTCAAGACACCAAAAGCAACACTTCATACACCTGTAAAAAATTCAATAAAATTTAAAATAAGATCGTAAAATCCTGATGTATTAGTTATCATAATTGCTTAAAATAAAACCTCAATAATTATATCATAAACGTAACAGTGTCATCAATTTTGTACTCTGCAATTTCAGGGTACCAGTCGCTCAAAAATGATTTGATGTTAAACTATTAGTGTCAAATTAATTGAAGCTGCCTCAGGTCCGTTTTTGCTGACTGGATGGCGCGAACTTATTCTTTTTTTCCGATAGTAAGCAGTTTCTTGTTCTATATTCAAGTCAACAATTAGTGTTTCTTTCCAAGGGCAAGCAATTTTTTGTGCCACAGATATTCGAGTCAACAGTTAAAGTTTCTTTACACAGTTTCTTAATACAAACAAAACACAGAACTCACTTGATGACATATTTGACAACTTGGCTTTGCTCTTGTTGTCCTGGGAAGCAGAAACCAAATATCAGTGTTTGAATAATAACAACGATGGTTTAGACCCAAACACAATGGCAACACTGCCGTTTTCGTAAAGATGTTCAGGTTATTTGATAAGCAAAATGTTGCATATAAAGGATACACGTGGCGGTTAGCACGTGTATAGGGGGCTGTTTGGTTTGACTTGCGATCATACACACCGTTTTCCTTAAGTTCAGTACCTATTCAGGAAAATTGCACCATCTTTTTTTCAGTGGCTGTAACTCCTTTCCCAGACAGTAATGTCATGTACTGCTGTACCTGCTTTCTCAAGAAATTATCCTTTTTGAATAAGATGTCACAATTTGTTAACCTTTTTTCCAATTTTGAATACAAGTCTCCAAACTATAATTTTGAAACTTAAATTAAGTGATAATGTTATTAAAATGTTTGACGATTTTATGAAGTATACCTGCAACAGGACGAGTGGCAACACAATTTCAAGAATACAGCCTGTGACGTCATTATGTAATAAGACAACTGGAAAAATGTCTTTCTCCAACGGTATTAAGACAAAACAACACTGTGACACTTGGTGAGCAAGCGGGTAGGTTGCTTTGCAGAGTGTAAATAGATTACAGGCGCCAGGTACACCGTTAGTTTGTGAAACCATTTGAAGCGGTGATTGATCTATTCAACTTTAGTTGTAAATGACAAGAAATCGACACCACTCAGCTGTCGATGTCGTTACTGCCGGTTCAAAGTGAAAAACTCACGATATACTGGCGCCCTTATTTGGAAGGTAGGAAAGAGAGAAGGGAATACTTGGATTACATGTAGCTTAATTCAGTTGGTTTTTACCTCTGAGCTTGTGATCCAGGTACTCTAGTGCCGCTCTGATCAGTTGCACAATGGCGATTATCAGGGACCCAAAAGCCAGAGATCCCGTATGGTACCTGTGATATTTTAAAATCATATCAATAAGTAAATAGGAAAGATATGTCCATGATTCGATCTGAGTGCCATAAAAGAATTTTAACTCTTGTGTAAAAAAAGCAAGTCAAAAGTTGGACACAATAATGCCCCAAGGATTTTTTGTATTGGTTTATATCTTAATGCGGTGCCAGAAATTAGCAAAATGTATTGCATGGGACACCAACATACATCCCAAAAAAACCGTCATAAGTCCAACGGTTTTTAAACGTTTTTCTTTTCTGTTTCCATCACGCTCCTTTTACATAATCCAACGTGAGATATGGGTTATGACTACTTTTAGGTCCTCGGATATGGCGTCAAAGGCCATGCACTTTTAACTTTCAAAACTGACAACTGGTTGAATGTAACAAAATACGAAAACCTTGTTTTGGACGTTTACGACAACATTGCAATGGCTGTTTGTCTACAAAGCGTGAAAATACAGTTTAGCATTTGAGACTTTCTATATTTTAACTAACAGCCTTTGTTTAGAGCGCCGGACTCAAACATTTACCTCAACGTGCGGTAGAAGGAAGCTGCCACTGGGAAAGCGGGAATGTCCTAGAAAATGGAGAAATAATATTCAGTTTCGTATTTGTAGTTGCCGTTGACTACAATGAATAAAGACTAGTTTCACAGCGTTAACTAAGACTTGATATTAAATATTCATTAACAACTATGTAAATTATATGAGCTATCGAGCCCTGGAAATGCTACACAACGAAGTCCTGATCAGACCAGACCCTGACTCGACCCATGCTTTGTTCAGAGCCTTTCATTTTTTCCACTGACCAGATAAGAATGTGGGCTCGGAAATGAGACTGATGCAGAGGTGCACCTACCGTCTTTTTATCCATGGCCCAGTAGTAAGAGGCGAACGCGCCAGCCAGCACACACTGTCCCAAGGCAATGATGAAGTTCATTATCCAGAACCATCCAAAGATGTGATACACTTGCATGCGGAAAATGTGACTAGGAAAAATGGACAACTGTTATGAAAACAAAGTCGGACAATTTGGACAGTGCTACTTACGCTGTACTTTAAGCGGTTTTTCAAATCGCGTACATCATATTTTTATTCACAATTCGTTTGCTATGTATGTATTCGTATATGTAAAATAACAGAAAATTGAAATATACTTCAGTTCCCAGCTTCTACGTCTCAGGTACATGTATACTACATATGCATTTCTTCCCTTTTGTCAATGAGAAGTATTTATTTGATGGCTATTTGTGACTGAAACAAGTTACACTTCTTCGACAACACAAATATTTCAAGAAACTTACTTGTTGTCTGTAAAGTTGACAAATGAACATGTGTAGTTGTTTGCCAGGCCAACCTGACCAGCAAAGTCCTGAAATAGAGGCAATCACATTCGAAATTACATTTGTATATTTTATAAGAAATTAATAGTTATGTTTAAAACCTGTATTTTTACGAATTGAAAGCCCTTGCAATATCTTCTCTAGTTTCTCAAAAAAAAACACTTGTATTATTTTCTGCAGGTCCAAACGGAATGGTTACCTTAACCATGCAAATAGATGACTGGCCGTCAAGTTTGTTCAAAACGAAAATGACCACAAAATATCATTTCTTTTTTTTATACATTTTGCGGCTGTGTTTTCCGTCTGGAGGCGTAGCAACGGGACTCTGAGTCAAAGTAGGGGAAGAGATGATAGTTCACAACACCGGCATTAGCCTACTCCTATCGACAAGTGTGTGGGTTCTTGTAAGTCCCCCGACAGAACGTCGAGAGACTAGACCAACTGCTTAACGTCCCTGTCCACGGACATTTCACTGACGCTTTTTGCACGTGAGAAGGCAAAGATTCTATGTGCGGTGGAAAACTCTACAAACTTATATTCTCAGCAAGTAGTTTGAACGTTCAGAAATTTTGGCAGACGAAACAAAACGTTTGGGATTCGCAATTCTCTGATATTCTTTAGTTTCTTATTTCGGTCGAACTTTTGCACCTTGATTCTTATTGACAAATATACTCAAAATAAACCATAAGTATGTTTTTATCATCAGAGAGGAAAACTCTGACAGACTATGGTACAACCACACACTTGGTATTCCTTTGTGTTTTTTTTTCGTTTATAGTTTAAATTTTTGTCTTTGTGTTTATGGTTATTCCTCACGTGTGAATCAGGTTTGGGAGAAAACGAAAAAGAGAAAAAAAAACTGGTCAAAGCGGGAATTCTCACTCGCGCCAGCCTAATTTCGTTTCTAAATAAAAAAATAAAAAAATGTCGACAATTTTATGTTTAGTATTCGCGCTATAAGTTTCGAAATATAGGTTAGAATATCTGAACACGGGAGTACTTTAGAGTTGGCTTCGAAACAAGCTTCCATTTGATTTTTCGAATTCCGACTTCATCTTGGGTTCTGCGGTGCGCACAGGAAATTCGAGCCCGGACTACGAGCTAACTGGGTTATACCGCAGAACCCAAGATGGCGCTGAAGAACAAGAAATCGAATGAAAGCTTGTTTCGAAACCAACTCTAGCGTGCACTTTGGTCTTTGCGAGTATTAGATAACTAACAAACAGTTTAATAACCTACATTAATTTGACAGCTCTGTCCGTTCTTTGTGTCGTTCACATCGTTGTTTGAAGTGATTTGGTAGGAAGGTGATCCGGCTGTGACAAGGAATCTATCCACACGCTTGTCAAGGGAACAGAACCACCTCATATATTTGTAAACTAACTGGTGTGTAACTTGTGGAGTTCCAAAAGGAATGACTCCCATTATTTTCAAATTTGGCAGGCCTCAGTTTGAGAGCAGTTGCTTTCGGAAAAATTGCTACCTTTATGGCCAAAAATATAAGTTATGACTCTAAAAAAGTCATACATATACCATTGTATCTATGACAATGGCCCGTTTCGTAGAATTCATACATCTTTCCGGATTGATATTTGATTTTTTCAAAGGCATATAGATTATTTTGGAGTTGCTTTTTGGAATCAATTTTTTATTTGAAATCCAGTTGCTATTGTTCGAATCACGAAATACAGTTGCTGCTGGAATCAGCCAAACATAACAAATTCATGAAGAGCCTTTTATGAAAAGGAATTGCTCACAAGTATTCCTATCCTTACTTTTGAAGGGGTCGCAACGTTCCGAGGGGGCACTATTCTCTGATGGGTTGTTACTTTCGAAACTCGATAAGTACTGGCATCTAAAATTTACGTTAGTTTCATGGGTAGCTATTACTTAGGAATTTCAGGGTAAAACATCAAGTTATAACTTTTTTTAAAGTGTGTGCATCATAAGCAAGAGACTTGCGCCCGAGGACCGTAATGGGGAATTTATAGGGAACTTAAGCAACTATTACAGCTACGTCTGCGAGGAGGGCGCAAAGCACAGTTTACTGCACGTGAACAATTATACCGGTAAGTAAATTTTTGAAAAATCCAAAATGGCGGCCAAGATGGCGGCCAAGTGCAATGACTGTTGCCATAGCAACAGTCCTTAATCAAAACTTAATTGTTGTCATGGAAAGCAATAAGCAAGGCTAAAGCTGCCTACATGCAAAATGACCAGCTTTTATCTGCAACCATTTCGAAAACCTTGGGCGGTCCCCCTATAAACTTTGGTGTTTCTCGAAAGGCCTAAACGTTCAATAAAGGGTAAATGACTAAGTAATGCACAACATCTTCGGTAGATGTTTTGCAAAAGGTATTAACAATAACTTTTATATTGTCAACTGAGTTTTACGAAAGGATACACAAGAACTGCCACAAACCAGCCGAACAGTATCATCTGTAGAATCCACGGAATGATTGGAAAGAACAGAGAGAACACCATGTGGGTGATCGCCCTACAGTGTCAAACAAACAACGGTATTAGTTTCTGTACAATTATATTGATGACCTCCGCAGAACAAACAAATCTACAGGCAGAGATGGAACGGTTTTATAATCATATTGTAGTTATTTTTTTGTTTTGATTTGCTTTCCTCGCATGTACAAATACATTAATTTACAATAAACACTTTATCTAAATGAAAGTAGCGAGGCGAGAAGGACCGTAAGAAACCAAATGGATTATACATGATGGCCCTTCTCATCCACTTGCGTTCGTTTGGGCCTATTCCGGAGATTTTTTCTGATCTGGGCTGTGATTGGCTGAAATCATTTTCAGGGATGACAACCCATGTAATCCTGTTCCGGAATGGTCCCAAACCAACGCACACTTAGTCATATATGTAAAAGACATACAAAACAGACAAAAATAAATAAACTAAATATTTATACTATTCACGTATATACAGGGCCGTTGAGAACGACAGCCTCTTAGCTGAGTGGGCCTGGCTGTATAAATAAAGTTCACCTTAACCTAAAACTAACGATGTCAAACGTTGCTCAGTGTGTGAGGCTTTTAAGCACATGGTAAGACTGGATATGCACCACTCTATGCTTCATACAATATCTACATTGCTATCAACCAATCATTTTATCATAAGCAACAACTAATTTATGCTATATACTCATAATTATACCTTATCACATCACGTTATATCATAGCATAATAAATGATATATTAAAGAAAATTAAACTTGTAATATTGGAAAATTGTTGAAACAATTCGGCAAAATTGCCACTCTCCTAAAGTATTGAAATAATAAAATTTACAGTACAGAACTGAATTATATGGACTACAATGGCTGCTTTACATGTTTGGGGGAATGTACTACCCGGTAACTAAATCAGGACAAGTCATGTTTTGAAACAAACATCTGCTATTATTTTTATTATTATTATTATTATTATTATTATTATTATCATCATCACTATTACTATAATTATTATTATTATTGTTACTAATTATTGTTATTATTATTATAAATATTATGATAACTTTTATCATTATCATTATTATTATTATTACCTGCTGGACTCCTTAATCAGAGCGACTGCAATCTGAATGCGCTTCCTTATTGCCAACAACAGCAGCACCAGTATGCCCAGCACAATGCCGAGGATGATTGCTGTGGACAGACAGATATACATGTACTAGAAGTTAGCAATGCTAATGGAATGCTGCCATTTTACTAACTATAAAGGTCAAAAAAATAACAACTAAGATGTTTTCATCAGTATACTGTGGAAAACAGATCATTTCAACTAGTGCATTTGCATAAAATTTTAGCAAAGTTCAAAAGGCTGACTTCTCGGTGTTGTTTCAGTCAAAAAAAATAAAACAGGGAAAAATTTAATTAATGTTACGCGACTTACCTTGAAAAAGTCAAAGCAAGAAAGGAAGCAACAAATCCGTTGAAACAAGATTACACACATTTAAGCCAAGGGCTTCAGAATGTAAAGATCTATCGAGGAATGACAAATATTGACTGTATTACTTACTGAGGTAGTACCAAGTGTCTTTATTGTTTGCGTAGCTGTCTAGGCCAGTGGTGATGGTAAAGGCATTGTCTCCTGCGCCACTGTTAGGGTCGGCTGACAGCTGTTTGTACTTGGTCCAGCAGTAGTAAACAGCTGCAAGAAAGCACGCAAAAAATGAACAACAGTACATTCAGCTAGGTGTTACATTCACCAAGCGACACAGGAGCTATCTAACTTTCTCAATGCAAAACCTAGCCAGCGTAGCTTTGGCGTTCTGCTTAACCGCTCGCTCAAGGCTTCGCCGTTCGTTGAGGTTCGCCGCTTCGTTTTTCCGCTTCCCCGCCAACTAGAACACAAAAGCTACGCTGGCTATGCAAAACCCTCAGCTTGGAATCTAAATGCGAAATATTACACTCATTTGAAATGCTGCGAGAACCGTAATCAGGAAAGTTTTATTGCAGATTTCATACTCACTACAAACAGCAAGTTCGAAAACTTCAGCTAAAACTTCAACCGTCTGCTACCACCTCTCGATGAAGAAAGTGAAAACCTCTCACTTGCACTTAAATCATCTTTTTGACCCGTTATTCCGATATTTAGGAAGAACCATGTGTTAAAACTATTTTGACTTTCACAGATTTTTAAGCTGAGCGGTTGGAAAGAAATTGACTTTGGTGTGGTGGAGGCCAGCTGCCTTGCCGCAGTCTTCAAAATCCGAAAAAATTTGCCTAAGAACTGGATACTCGTACCAAATTGCGGTTAGATGACCTAAGTGAATGGCTAGGTACAATAATTCTTTAAAATATTTCAGATGGATAAACAGGGTCCTTGAATGCTGAAAGTACATACTCCCTTCACAAGTTGTGAAAGTGAGCTCATACGTCTTAAATTGATAGTATAAGGGACTTACAGTATCCCACACAGGTCAGAACAGCATAGGTTGTCAACCACACTACCAAGCCAGCAATCCACCTGTAAGAGTTGGAATTACAGAATGATAATAGTACTGAAAGCTATTCATAGAGCACAACTAACAGAATTTGAGAAATCAAGGGCTTTCCAGGAGATTTTCAGGAAGTTTGGAAACACCATTGAAGGTACATGTGATGTATAACATCCAATAATTGGAAAAACCTTATCTTAACTCTAGACCTGTTCATCTATTTCATGATTCTTATGGTGTCATATAAAACGCATGAAGTCTCATGGATCATGAAAATCATTTTATATTTTCATGTAATGACATGAATGTGATAATTTTAAGTGCTCTCCAAATACCCCAAATAATACCCTCTGAGCGAACGCCCTAGAAAGGAAATGGGCCCACACGGAGAAAGAGAAAAAATCTCTGACCCCGGCGGGAATCGAACCTACGACCTCCGTTGCTCTACCAACTGAGCTACAAGGCCAGATGGGAGCTGGTCGTGGGTAATTAAGATGGTAATGAAGTGGCAAAATGAACACGTTTTACAAGTGAGGGGGCAATCAGTAAGGTTTGGCCGCTGAGCACTAACGAACAGATATAATATTTTCATGGCCTGGAAATATGCTAGTATATGGGTTCACGGCTTTTCCGTGGGCCACGATTTATTTCATAGTTGACAATACAGCTTTTCCTATTAAAAAACTCAAAACCTAAAACACATTTTTACGGTTTTTTTCATTGTGTCAGTTAAACCAATGAATTTTGAAAACTCAAGTTTCGGCATTGGTCATGAAAATCAATTCATATGGCATTTTCGTAACTTTTTCGTGACTTTCATATTTTGCAAAACTTGCAAGCTTAGTTTATTGACCAGCTATTCATAACAAGCCACCCACCTCATTACTAAGACATAAATGAAGGAAGCTACCATTGATATGCCCAGTCCACTGCAACACAACAACACACCAATGTAACAATCATAAATGAAATATATACTGTGAGTAACTTACTCTACTTCAGTTAAAACGCAATACTTAAGAAACAGATGCACCCTTTTTCACGTTGGTTTTCCACACAATTTTCTGCAAATGTCTGGACAACCTATCGACAAAAGCTTGCGATTTTTATATGTGCAGAAACAGAGACTCCCTATCTGTATGTTTGAATCGGTTAGAGCTCTTTCACAACACACAAACTGACAATCACACTTTTTAACTTCTGTTTTACTTGAAAATTTTCTAGTTAGGGTTAGTTTCACGGTTGGGGTTAGTATTAGGGTTAGAGTTATGATTAGGGTTGGGGTCAGGGTTACATTTAGAAGAAGATTATGGTATTTGTGAAGTGCGATTGTCAGTTTGAGTGTTGTGAGAATTAAGGAACCACAGGATCTACATACTAATATACGTATTTGAAAAAAGTAAAAGTGCTTGGATTTCAAGGACTTTTCAGAAATTTGTATCTAGGAATTATTCGGATGACAAATTTATAGAACAGTTATAAATCGTTTAGAAAACAAAGTTAAATTGGACAACATACAATTCTGATTTGAGATAACAGTTGATTCAAGAAAATGTATAAAAAATATTATTTTAACAAAGAAAGAACATTGCTGTTGTTCATAAACTTACAGAAATGAGAAAAACTGTATTAAAGTGGCTATATAAATCACAACATGAGCTAGTCTAACCATTTGAAGCAAAAACTGTCTTCACTTAACACAAAATTGGTGTGAATTAATATCACATTTTAGTGCAACAGGTACGTAACTCAAAAACTGTTTCAATTAACTTACGCAAGGATCCAGTACCACGATTGCTGCACATCTGCAATGACCTGCCAAATGTAATGCACACTTTATTTTTCTGTTTAACTAATAAATGTGTTAGTGCATAACTACTACATGTTAAAAATATTATAACTACACTTTGGGTTAGCATAAATTAATTAACTGAAAACCCCCAAAATAATGTTAGTTTATTTTAATTTGTAATTTTTCTGAAAATTAATGCTTCATTTATATATAATTAGCAAGTACCATAAACCCTCACTATACAGGTAGGCCAAACCTGTGTATGGTAGCCTACAATTCACACTTTATAATAATAATAACAATAATTTAATAAATTTATACAGCACTATAACTTATAAAAATATTCTAATGCACTTTACATGATATTCATAATTTAAGTAAAAATAGGATTAACTAAAAATTTACATGGAATTCATCTGAAAATTTAATAACTACCGTATATAATATGTTTGTACGCTTGCATAAAAAGAAAACTTTTCAAGTTAGTTTTAAATGTATCTTCATTTACTGAATTTCTGACTGCCAGTGGCAGACTGTTCCAGACCCTTGGTCTGGCGACGGCAAAAGCTTGGTCGCCAAATGCTTGCACTTAGTCCGTGGGACTACTTTGTACCAAACTTTAGGAAAACTAAGACAAAGTACCAAAAGACAGCCATTGAAACTTGTAAATGGCTTCGAACTTTGTTGAACATGTGTTTGCACTAAATAACACTTGATCCAGAACAACTTAGACACATCTTAGCCACTGGTGAAGCACATAATCTATACATGAGGGAACCACCTTCCCATGCAGATCTGTTTTACTTTGCCCCTACTGTGTCTGCAACATCAGCAAACAAATTAGAAACTGAAAACAAGCATAAAAATAACCCATTCATGGGTAATGCCATATATTGGAGATTGATAAGTGTCACAGATTAAATATTTTCTGGAGTAAATGAATACCATAACTTATTTTATTTCACTGATCATACCTTCTGGCCAACATTCTGCAAGTTCAACATTGTTTGCACAACTCTGAAATAAGGAGAAAAAAGGACCTCAGGACTGTCTACAGTATTAAGCAAAAGAGCATTTGTTTAATGGTCAATCATTATTCTTCAGATTTCACTGTTTGAATCCCTTGGATAAATGGAGTGTCCTAGCTATCTGATCCAGATCTGTTGCCCATTGGACTATAGCTAAGAGAGTTCAAAGAAGTTTTTTCTTCTTGACTGACACTGCACATATCCAGTTATATGATTAGTTATTTATTAACACTGGACCAGCATTATAATGGCCAAGACGAAGTAAATTTAGAATGGTTTTTAAAAGAAGAAAATTGTATTGACTTTATCTATCATTCTGCTGCAACTTCCTCCAGCTGAGCTAATAATACAATATGATTATATCATTGACTTATTAATATGAATATGGCTTAACATGTATCTTAGATACTATTTTAGGGCATCTTACAGTACTTCATATTTAACAAAAGGCATATACCCTTGGGCGAGTCAAACAATTTTTTAGAAATCAGGGAGAAATACTTCTACATGGGATAGGAGGGAAGAGGATAGAGATAATGAGGTGGAATATGAAGGAAGTTTGAAGGAAAAGGACACAGAAAACATTGAAGTGATGGAATGCAGCAAGCTAAGTGGTAGCAATTTACACTTATGTAATTAACCAGAGAACTTGGGTTAAAAATATAAATTGCCCCGCTATACATGTATGTTCCCTCTTTAGTAGGTATACTTACAATGAACCCTGCTTCACATTGTCACCCGTCACAGTTTTGTTGTTTGCATCAGTCACATTCTGGCCATTAACATTCAAGACTGATGACAATTGGCTAGAAATAATCGTGGGGACACATCTGTTGAGAACTACAAAACAGAGCAAGTATTACTTGATAGACAGCGCAAGTACAAAAACTTTCAACATATAACTATCTAAAGGAATGGGTTTCTATATAGCAATCAAGGACAAGATCCTGAACACATAATCGAACATGCCAGCTCAGGGGTGGATTCAGCATATTTTTTGAGTAGTGCATAACGGAAAACATCGAGGGGCCGAAGGCCCCGAGTATGTAGGGGGGTCTGGGGGCATGTTCCCCCAGGAAATTTTGAGAAAAAGATCCTCTAAAATGCGTATCTGATGCATTTTGGCATAAAAAAAAGAAGAAGAAAATCTTTCTTAGAGAGGCATTTGGGTGTACTTTTTCTTCGAATTCATAATTTTGAAAAACGTTTTCATTCATTGACAATAATTCAAAGCACTAGTAAAATAAGTCAACGCTATATTAATTATTTTTCCAGCTTTCAAATTTCATTGAGAAAAGAACATGGCACTGCCACTCTTAATCACAAAAGCTAAATATCGGTTCAAAACATTTATTTAACAACTATGAATAAAAGTCACCTTTTTTCAAAACATACATATATACAGCAGTTTCAAAAAATTAATGAAGTATCTGAAAGTGAAAACAAATACTTACAAACGCTCAATAATAATATATATTATATACTCGCAGCTAGAATCTACAAAACGGTATAATGCACATATTAAGCAGAGTTGTATTAATTTTGTAGGCAGTTATTTGGTAAGCCTTTGATAAATGAGAAAGAAAAATTCCATTGAATGACACTATTGTGTTCAGAAATCAAAATAAATTAAGTTTCTTCACAAAGAGACTGTTTAGATTTAATTTTCTTCCGGTTCTCAGCAATTTGACCTTGTACGACCTGATCAAGCTGTTGACCGATGGCCACAGTTCCTGTAAGAAATTTCGCATGGCCAGAACTGACAGGTTGTGAGTTTCACACTAGTCTACGATGGTTCTTCAGCTTCACGCTTGCCGTTGTCCAGAACGTGAGGGGAGCACGAAAAAGCTGATTCAGTTTGGAAGTGTTTCTACCACACTCCATTCCAAAACAGATGCATGGCAAACAAAAAGCGCCATCTAAATACTTAGAATAAGCCAGTCACAGGTATTTGACAAGCCATTCCAACCGGAACTTCCTCAGTTTTCGCTCTGTTTCTAATGACTTAGGAAAATCAAAGAGCGGGTCGGGCTTCCAATGTTATCAATGAACTGATATTTTTCGGAAGGGGGAATCCAGCGATCTCCTTAAAAACCATCCCAATATCAAACGGCAAACAATCTTCCTTTCTATATAAGCAGGCTCACCGCATGTGACAGTTGATACACTAATAGTTATTAGACTTCAAAATATATATTATTCAAATTGATTTTTCTTAGTGCAGATTATTTCGTTCCGTAACTCAGTTAGAATAGATATTGCCAAGCACCACTAATTTACAGCTTTTATACTTAAATGCTGCCTTGGCTGCGTTGCAAAAGATAAACACTGATGTACAGTTGACTTACTTTCTACCGGTAACTTATATCTTCGAGTTCCGAAATCTAAGTTCACGCATAGCCTCAAGAATACCTATCGTTTCGATTTTTCTATCATGTCCATTTAACATCTTGAAACATTTTAACTGTTTGCGCGTCTGCTTTCTCACTATAACCTTAGGTCCCATGAAACTGCCGTATAACTATAAATAAACATTGTAGTCGTACAGGACTTTCTGGTGTTTTCGTCTTGGAAACTAACTGCCTGTACAGCAGAGCTTTTTCTCTATTTATATCAACTGAAGCCACTATAGTTTGTGACTAGTGCACCCTTGACTTTCCAGCCAATCGTAAGGCAGTTTGACTAGTGCATCAATCACAATTATAGTTTGTTTTACCAATCAAATTAGAGTTTGACTAGTTCACAAAGCATTAATAGCATATTGTCTTAGTCAACGTGTATACTATTGTCAAAAGGGGTAAGGAGAGCTTTATTGACCTTTTCGACAAACCAAATCTTGTAAATCAGAAGAATACATTAACTAATGAAATAATGAGACTTTGGGAAAGGATGTTCAAAGTGAAAAAAATTTTTTTTTCATCAAAAATTTGACTAGTTTTTGGAAACTAGTTGCACTAGTCTGGATCCACCCCTGCAGCTGGCATGCTTGCACGACCAGTTTTCATTATTAATACTTGTATTGTGGTGGTTATGAACACATATATATGGCTGCAGGGCAAGAAACTGTCCCTTTATTTCAGTTGCCCATGCATGCAATTACTGTACTAATGATATGAAAGGGGTTTTTTTTTGCTTTTTTTAAATTAAAATACATACGGTGCATATGAATTTCAGCAAATACAATGCAACTCAACGAAAAGATTTTTCTTTATTTTGTCAATTTAGGATTTCAGGAACGATGTTGCTAGGACAGTTTATAAGGCGTTTTTGCATATCATAAATTTGTTGCATTTTCTCAAATCTGCCCCTAAACAGGCCTAGGATACATGTCTACAAACAAAACCCATATCATGGCAGAAGCTAGTACTCATTTATTCTAGCTAGTTGACTTGGAGTGTCTTGCACATTTGCAAGGACAAAATGTTGTGGTCTGGCTGGGGTTTGAACTCACAACCTTGGATAACAAGCCAGACTATATACCAACCACTTGACAAATACTGTATGACTGTGCATAATACAGGGTTGCAACTGTTTACTGGATGTGAAGTTCAAGGACTTTTTCAGGATTTTCCAGGATCTTTTTGAGCAAACTCAAGCACCTTCTTTACAAACTAAAATGTACTACCGTATATTAAAAAGCTTTATTTTTTCTGTATATTAATTCAGCAATGATTTTACAAGAATTGCTTCTTATGAAAAATTGAGCCTCCGTTTTTGTTTTCAAACATTGTTACATCAAAGGCATTTGGTCCGGTTATGACAAACAACTCATTCTGATTTTTTTTTTTTTTGCAGTTAAAGGTGAAAAATTTTGCCCATTCCAGGATTCTCAAGGACCACAACACAAATTCAAGGACTTTCAAGGGCCTGCATGGAATTTTCTTTCCCTAATTCCAGGACTTTCCAGGATTTTCAAGGACCGTGGCACTCCTGATAATAAGCAGCTAACAAAATCAAGGGCAAGCGCTTACTAAATAAATGTAAAACACTAACCATCTTCACTCTTGAGGATATATGGGGCACACTTTTTATCCTTGATCAACTGTAACCTTTGCTGTAATGATAAAATTTACATCTCTAATTAACTCAGCCTTGGCGGAAACAATCACAAATACCAGCGAAGCTGGCGGCTTTTAAAAAGGAGTGAAAAGTCAGAAACAAGTGACTCAATTGTCCCAGCACTATCTTGGACACAAAATTAAAAGCAAAGTAGAAACTGGGGCGAGGGAAAAAAGTTTGTTTTTGCCTCCAAGATAGCGCTGAGACGATTGATTCAGTGCTTGTTTCTGACATTTTGCCACCTTCACAGGCTATGCACTGAGTGGTTCTCTTCTTAGGTACAATGGGAAACTTCACGTCTATGGAGCTTTTTCAAGTTCATCCCTCCATTCAATTGTCCAGTTGTTCATTCTTCACTCACTCTTCTGTCCTTCAACACATCAAGTTGTTGTTGAATATAGTTTATGCAGTTGACTGGTACTCTTTATCAAGTTTATCTTTCTTTTTTTCTTTTTCTTTTTTTAAATTTCTTCCATCTTTGGGACTTTTCAAGTATATTATTAAGATCAAAAATATTGCTGAAGTATGCCAAAACATCATATTAATATTTTGATAATAATATTATATAATTAACACTTGTTCAATTTAAATGGGACTTGTTCATAATAGATGGGACTAATTCGTGTTATTCATTATCGGCTGTTATTGGCCATTACAACCAATCACAGAGGATCTCATCTGGCGCCAGACAAGCCTGATAACACTATTGGCTAACAGGGCCATTATAGCCAATGAGAGTCCTGTTAGCCAATAACACAATAATAGCGGAAATAACATTATCGGAAGTAACCAATGAAATGATTTTGGTTTCCGGAAGGTGACAGTTTTAGAAACACACATTGTTTGCATGATGCTAATAGAACTCCTATGCAAAACCAATAGTGGACAACAGTTGCCCCATCTTATCAAAACAGCATCTTGATCTATCTTGAAGTGGGCCACCATTTCAACCTTACAAATTGTTCGTGAAACTAATAGACTCGACTAACATAGTGCTTGAAATTAAATGAAACATTTCTGTCAGAGTTTCAAAATAAATAATGTACATTGATGCAGTCTCGATCTAACACGTTTACTTTATATACTCTGTTCAAAAACAGAAAGCGAGTTTTATTGAACAGTACAACTACATGTACCCCTGAATTATGACTGAAACCGCGTTTTGCAATGGTTTTTGTCAAGCTTCGAGGCATAAGGTCAGCCTTATCACCAGTATCACATGAAACATGTTTGTTTTATCGGTTTGTGTACTTTTAAGTTCATTTTAACACCCAAAAGAAACAATGATACGTATGTTTGTTTTATCGGTTTGTGTACAATGAAATTAACTAAAATTAACTAAAGTTCATACACCCTAAACTTGCTAAAAGGAAACTGAGCAAGAAACAAGTCATAGAAGTAAAGACGTAAAGGCAAATTTGCCTGATAGGTATACCGGGCCGAGTTAACACGAGTAAGCTTGATGGTTTTGAAATGATTGTTGTTGCTGTTGCTCCAGAACATGTGCGGTTTTTCTTTTCCATTTGTTGATATATACTATAGCTGGCGCTGTCGAAATTTTCTGAACTTAATATAAGGTTTAGGTTGTACACCTAAAAACCGAACTTTGAGCCCCAGGGGGGGGGTACTCCCTATATTTGGATGGTAGGTATGACTGTTGTATTTTTTAGGGTATAAAATTGGCGATCTGGTATTTTTTAGGGTATTTTTGACCTAAATCGCACTCAGAAGAAAATCTGGTATTTATTAGGGGTTATTTGAGCTAAAACGGTACGCTGAAGATAAATTCAGGTATTTTTTAGGGTATTCCAGAAGCGAGGAGTATTTTTAGGGTAAATTTTTTTTCCCACCAGGTATTTTTTAGGGTAGAAATTTGAGCTTCCTGACGGTCATCCCTACCACTTTCACCCTGAAGTACACCCCCTGGCTTTGAGCCTTGAATTTGACAGCCAAAACAAAGAAAAACTTAATAATTATAATTTTGGAAAAAAAAATACAAACTTACCGTTTGGGACGTTGCTGCCACAGCCTTGTCTACATCATAGGTGCAGACAAGATCATCAGTGTTAGCATAAAGAGCAATTGCATTCACAGATGGACATTCCTTCACACACACCTACAAAACAGACAGTGTAGTAACTGCATGAGACATAAAGTATCTTAAACCCAAGCCAAATGAGCATAAGAAATAATAACAACACTGACAAGTTATTAATAGTTCCACAATTAATGTGGCTCTTCCGTGGTTAGTTATATAACATTAAATAATTTAAAATAATAATACATGTAGTAAGTTGTAAAGTATCAGAGCTGAGTGGCCAGATTTGGATGAGAGTCTTGTTCAACTGCCAGACATGTAACATGTGCTTGGTCAAATGAAGATGAGAGTCTTGTTCAACTCTCATGTGCTCGGTCAAATGAAGATGCATATTCATGAGAGTCTGTGAGAGTAAGTTCACAAGAGTCACTCAACAAACATAACTTTACCTAGCTTCACCATAATGTTCAAATAGTTTTACACAGTATACATGCATATACATTGTGGTTTAATTTTTCTTTTTTTATCTTGGTTAAAAAAATTATTTCTTAATTAAACCAGTTAAGTTTTTTCAGACAACTTTAATTTTTCCACTGTATGAAAAGAGATTATTTTTTAATTGCCTTTATAAAAGGGGGTGATATTTTTCCTAACCCTTACCTTATCCCTTCCACCCCTTTCCTCCCTGAGTACCCACCTTGTACCCCCTCCAATTCTGCAATTCACCACCTCCAAAACCCAACCCATCAACCAGAATTGTGTTACTGATCAATTGTTTTTTTTGTACCAAATGAGTTTTGACCCCACAACCTCTAGATCTGTATCCCACTTTAATCTCCTCTAGACCACACAGTAGATCATAATTTGCAAATTACCCCACATTTTTTTTGGTTTGCACTCAGTCCCCAGAGACTCAAAAGACAAAGGGTGTCACAGCCACATTGGTGGACACATCAAAAGATAGTAGTTATAACTTCACTAGTAATGTTGTTGTACACCTACATGGGGGCTATGATGCCACATGCAAACCAAGAATTTCTATTACTAATTATTGGTCCCAAGCCCCCTCTGCCAAAATTAGACTTGATTAAAACAATTTGAACTGGTTTTAAGAAATTATAAATGGTCAGTTCGGAAAAAAAAATGTACTGTGTTTGAGTCTTGGCAGACCTCTGATTAATTAAACATTTACTATAATAGGTGTTAGCATTAATTTCTCAGCAAGTCTTGTACATTACTATTACCCCACAAAAAACAGTTCCAAAATCAATAGATAAATGTTAACATTTCGGTTTTTAAGAACAGTTGGCCAAAATTTTCACCATTTTTAGATTAGATATTAATTTATCACATATATCTCATATACTAGGTCTTTTAAGTCCATGTTACACATATTAATTATCTAACAAGTAATAAACTTGTTTGCAGGTCTTGTCTTACCTGTGGTGTAGGACATGAATAGGCAAACAGCTGTGAGGCTATGGAGCTAGTGTCACCAATGCATGTGGTAAGGTCAAAAAACACCAACTTGGGTTTGTCCCTGTAAATAAAATTACAAGATATTATAATTATCACAAGAAACTTACATGTAATAAAAATCATTGAAATTGAGCTATAAAAATTTAAGTTAAAACTAACATCTTCGGTCAACTTGACCATCATCAGGTATTTAAATGCGGGAAATAAAGTCAGTATTAACAAACAAAAAATATCAAGAACTTACTTCACTATGCTATCATATCCACAAATATTTCCTTGATAAAATAAAAGAATGAAAACAGTTAGCAAAATTTATAAGTTAAAACAATCAAAGATGTCAAACTTTGAAAAGTAATTAGATGTTATTATCAATTTATTGGTTACTAAAGACTGTTTCAGGTATGAGATCACATATGCGTACCTCAGCACACACCGGTACCTGAAGAGTTCGAGGTGTGTGAGTAACCGCACACCCAAGAGTTATTTTTAATTATTAGAAAAAGCATTTAAAAATTAATGCACTTAATATACTTATCAAAAAAAAACAAATCATAATTTTAAAACATATTTTTGCACTTTTTTGTCATTGGCTGATTTTATTAATTAAAAGTATCTTCCTCCATATGAAACATAAACTTATAAATATATAGCTCTAGATACTGCCACATCAACAAGATAAGTTCAAGTGATACTGTAAGAACAATTTTAAAAATCATTATCTATCTCACTGAATAAAATTGATTTGTCATAAAAACAGTTGTATTAACCAACAAATCTTCAACTCATTTGTTATTACAGTATATACGTATATACTATGACCTAGCTTTTTTAGCTTTACCTTGTGAATCCACAGAATTTAGAAGTTTGTAAGGATTTCCCATGATATAAGCTACAAAAATTCAAGAAAACACAAGAAATCAATACAAACATCATCCATCACATCTGACTGGCCCAACAAGTCAGAACTACCGTAGTAATTAAATAGTGGATACCACATTCAACAACAGTAGATCAGAACTGTTTCTTCACGGATTACGGCCAATTGTTACAGTCACTCAGTGCTGTCATTCAAACTAGCTAGCTTGCAAGACTCCAGAGATAAGATTAACGAAAATATAAGGTGAGAAAACTCTTTGGCACACCTTGATCTTTAATTTCCAAGGGTCAGAATCAGGACTTTTTAAGGAAGGGGTCGAAGGGTGGGGTTGGCTACTAGCAGGTGAAACTGTGTATCAGTTGACATCAAGAGCTGTGTCTTGAAAGAAGTGTCCAGTAATGTTTAGAAAGTAGCATCCAAACACTTTCAAACATTGGAGTGCAAGCTGGTGTGCAGATAATTTGTCTACTATAGACACTTCACTCTTTGCATATCAGACGACTCTGGACTCCTGGGCCCACCTTTACACATCTAATAATTATTTAAGACTTCTTAATGTTAAATCCTTCACTCCCACAAAAATAATTATATTGTAATGTAATTCAAAATTTATATATTGTAATTTTTTATAGTTGAGCATGATTAACATGAGCCCTTGGCTCGGAAGATTGGGTGGCCACTCCCTGTATGCCCCCGACTCTAAATAAATATAATTGTATATACTTGTATTGTAACCCTCTTGCTTGTTAATATCTGTTAGCCCAAATAACAACAAAAAACAATAACAAGTTTATTAATCCTGACGAAATAGTTTACAAAGTTTCTATTTACAAACTTAAAAGAAAATTGCAATAAGTATTAATTAAAACAAGTTGACATCAGGTAAGGCTTACAGAAATCTTGAAGGGCTTTTCCAGTTTTAGTGTAGGCTACCTGATTATCTTAATATTTAAATTAGACTTAATATTAAATTATTATTAAACCTTAAATTGTTTTGGATCACCTAAGAGGGTGGCTGAACACCCGACCCATTTCCCCCTCCTTTTTCTCCA
The DNA here is from genome assembly GCA_025403585.1 of Parazoanthus swiftii. Lineage (NCBI taxonomy): Eukaryota > Metazoa > Cnidaria > Anthozoa > Zoantharia > Parazoanthidae > Parazoanthus > Parazoanthus swiftii. Next base: position 963 of record JAOBYE010034901.1, on the reverse strand, counting down.
CACAAATTTGCTTTCCATTGACAATGATTATAACCAGCATTTCTCAAATTCCTTTCAAATTAAAATCAATTTCAGTTTGGTTACTTAGAAAGATTACCTGCAATACCAAGTGCAATCATGCCTACGAGATACAGGACAAAGAGAATGCAACAGATGACATCTGTACAACTCCTGCAACACAAGAAAGTAAACTGTAAACTAAAGGTCTGGCTAAACTAGGATACATGTAACGTGCTACATTGTAGCCGAAATGTTGCCAGCATGTGTCCTAGGGTGGCTAAACATGCAAGCTACAATCGAGAGACTTTGGATACATGTAGGGGATACAAGAAATGTTTCTGATGTTTCCCAGAAACATTTTTTGTGTCTCTGCTACAAATTTTGTCATGTGCTAAAATGTTTCCGAGGTGGCTAAACTGAGTTCTAACATTCAGGATACATGTAGCGAGTGACAATGTAGTGCGCTACATGTATCCTAGTTTAGCCAGGCCTTAAGCAACTCATTGGCAGTGTGTGATTTTGATTTTGACATAAGTTAACCCAGCTGTATTTAAATTCTATTATTTAATATTAAACTGAACACTTGACAAAACTGCTTGACGATCATATATGCTTAACACTTGTGCCAAAATACTTCAAAGCTCAAGATTAAGGCCCAACAAGATATAAGCCCACCCTCGTATAAATACATACAGGCCCAAATGTCTGCTAACAAAATAGCATTCTGGATTTCATTCCACCCAGTTTCAAGCTAAACTAAGTATATTGTTCCCCCACTGTACATTCAGTATCAATGAAATGTTGTTTGAAGATCAATACTGGTGGTAAATATTTATTCATCTGAGTTTTATGTTACCACTTTCATATAAATTATTTTACCGTAGTTGACCGAGTAAGCGCCCATGCCCGAGTAAGCGCCCACCCCCCTTTCCAGACGAAAGTTCTTGCACGGGGTATTTTTGG